>CATNEM010000162.1:737500-885000 GCA_950096795.1 Macrostomum cliftonense
CTGCCGCAGTCGCCGCCGCTGCTGCCGCTGCCGCCACAAAAGCCGGCGGCAGCAACAGCGGCGGCAGCGGCGGCGGAGGAGGTAGCGGCCTGTACTGCGTTGTCTGCGGTGACGTCAGCTCGGGCAAGCACTACGGCATACTTGCTTGCAACGGTTGTTCGGGATTCTTTAAAAGATCTGTTCGTAGGAAACTGATTTATCGGTGAGGATTTCAATCAATATTGTTTGCACTTACAATTTTTTTAATTAACTGATTTGATCCCAAACCGCGCCACCAAAAAAAACTGCACAGTTGCCAAGCGGGCACCGGTATGTGCATCATTGACAAGGCGCATCGCAACCAGTGCCAAGCCTGCCGCCTAAAGAAGTGCCTCCACATGGGCATGAACAAAGATGGTGAGAACAACAAACATGTTTTGATTTTATTAGATGCTTTCTTTTAAACACGAAATCGAGAAAAAAAATCAATCGAGAAAATCATCAGCAAACTCGTAACTTAAGAAATCCACTTATAGAATAGTCAGAGAGTCAGAAACTGGGCCAACCGCTTTATCAATCTGAATAAACTAAAAGACTTTCTGCTAATCTGAGAATCCCCAGATAAGTCATTTTCAAGCTTGTAAATAAAATCAATTTTCTGTGATTTCAATTTCTTACTCAGCAAATAAACCCCCCACCACATTTTCCCGGAGACACCATTCATCATGTTTTCAACTTTCTTTCAATCCCAAATAGCTACCCCTTTCCCGAGGTCCTTGATGTTGGACAAGCAAGATCTTAACTCGCGATTTATCACCGAATGATGTGACAGTAAATTTATTTCACTAGTTCTCAGACCCAATGCACACATTCACGAATAGTTGGGGGTTTAGATAAGTAGAGCTTTAAAACAACTTTCTCTGCACCACAGATTTACAGCAAAGAAACTTCGAAACACCAAAACTTCCCCAGCAAAGAAACTTCAAAACACCAAAACTTCCCCAGCAAAGAAACTTCAAAGCACCAAAACTTCAAAAACAAAGCAACTTCAAAACACCAAAACTTCCCTAGCAAAGAAACGTCAAAACACCAAAGCTTCCCCAGCAAAGAAACTTTAAAAACACCAAAACTTCCCCAAAAAAGAAACTTCAAAAACACCAAAACTTCCCTCTAACAAAGAAACTTTAAAACAAAATATTCACAACTACGAAAGTTCACTTCATGTAAACCCTAAATAATAAATCCTTATAATGAAACCTCGAGTCTGTGTGACACCTTAGGTATTTGCTTTGAATTCTATCAACACCCGTCAAATGTTTTTGAACGGATGCCGAGTGTGATAGGAAATTGGGGAAAATTAAACGTAACGAGACACTTTCACCTCCTAGTAGCGCACGGAAAATCAAATTAGAAAAAAATGATTTAGCTACTTAGCTTAGCTTTGAAGGTCCCACCAAGCAGTTGGGGAGGGGGTTAGGCAGGAGGCAACACACTCCAAGTCTCTAACTTCAGTTTGGCCAATGCAAACAATAGGCTTGGTTGGAAAGTGTTTTTCATAAGCTTCGCGTCTCTATAAGAAGAAGATTGGGCAGGAATCGGGTGTTGGAAAGCTTAGAATTGCTCAAGAAATTGCCTTGGCAGTCAGGTGGCTTAGGGTGGTCGAAGTTTAATTTGGCAATAAGGCCTAACTATAAGGTTGGGGCGGTGGCAATAAATTTTAGTCACACGGCTTAGCACGCTTCCGTCATCCGTTATGTGGACTTGATCCGACGTTTCAAAAACATCCGCGAGAGCCAAATGCACACACACACACACACACACACACATCGGCAAATGCCTTCCTTGATGGATCTCCAACTTTCATTAACACCCTTAGACCGTATAGGATTGATGTGGCTCCAGTTAAACAAAACAACAACTGCATGAGCCCACCGCACACACACACACACACACACACACACACACACACACATGCCACAGCGAAATTGGCTACGTCAAACAACTATAGACTGAAGTCTCCCAGATGTCATTAAAAATCTATTTTTTGTTTCACACCACCAAAACAGCTTGAACAAAAATGCCTCACACCACCCCAAAATTCGGCTTGTTGACTCAGTTTGGGATTGTTGTTGACCCGTTTTTTCGCTCAGAAATCTTCAACGCACAGCTGGGAAAAGGCCTTCTTTTCGGCTCTGTTTGACCTTGGCTCTGTTCTTCTTCTACTTCTTTGGGAAGGAGCGGGAATTAGCAATTCTATAATGGGGGAAAGCATATTGGTGTTTGTCCATATTTGTCACTTTCTTTAACTAACTGATTCATTAGAGCCAGACTAATTCCATGCCAAGCAAGTGTGAACCAAATTTTCATAGGTATCTTTAGAAAAACGCTATCTGAAGCAGCAAGAAGGAAAGCAAAAAATGAACAATTTTAATTTGCGTATTAAGACAGGAAGTTGCAGATTTAATCTAAGATTTTTTAAAACTCTTAAACACGAATATTTGGTATGAATTGGGATTTATGTTGCTTAAAAGACGGAAAAGAAATTAATCCTTAAACTGAAACGTTCTGCTCCGCCCAAAGAACTTATTTCTTTTTTTATATACTTGACCAACCAAAATTGAATAACTACGAGCTGAATTTTATTAATAAGAGTCAACAGTGTCTCTGAAACATATAAAATTATCTTCTCTACTCAACTCCTCTCTGAGGCTTTCTTAAGCAACTCGTCTTCTCCCTGAAACTAGTCATCCTCTCCCCTGAAGCTACTCCTCTTATCTCTGAAGCTAGTCCTTCAAAACCTGAAGCTACTCGTCTTCTCTCTGAAGCTAGTCACCCTAAACCTGAAGCTACTCGTTTTCTTTCTGAAGCTATAGTCACCCTAAACCTGAAGCTACTCGTCTTCTCTCTGAAGCTAGTCATCCTCTCCCCTGAAGCTACTCGTCTTCCCTCTGAAGCTATAGTCATCCTAATTCCTAAACATGAATCTTTGGGTATTATTAGGGATTAATGGACGTTGCTTAAAAATGGAAAATAAATTGATCATTTAGCTAAAACGCTCTGCTCCGCCCAATGAAATGTTACTTTTTTGTGTCTGACCCGACAACATTTATTAAGTACGAGCTTAAATTGAATAGACAAGAGTCAACAGTGTCTGTAGAACTCATAAAATTCTTATTATTTTTCTAGCCGCCAATTATATTATCATCGTGATTTACTCACCATTTATCATCATCTGTCTCTATTTGCCTTAGGGCAAGGCTGGAATGGAAGGGGAGGGACTAACCGGGGGGCCCTAGCAACCAACCAACAACACCTCTGTCTCAGACGCTTGGGCACACACACACACACACACACACACAGATAGAGATGTAGACAGAAAGGCAGATACTCCCCGACACTTATCTCTAAGACTTGATCACGATCTTGAGTCGCACACCTAAATACTAATGCTTACAATTCGAGTTGTTGACTGAGAAGACACTGCGGAATCCCACTGGGCGCTAGTTACTAATTAATAATGGCTAAAGCTGACAAAACTGACCAAAGTAGGAAGCAGCCCTGTTTGGTCATGCGCGCTCGCATTGCCAACGGGGCTTGGGGAGGCGGGGCGGCGAGGAATATTCTAAGAAATTAACAGCTAAGGGTCGTGCGTTATTATTGCCTCGCGCATCTTTGAGAGACCGACCGGATGACCAAGGAGTAAAGAAGGTGTGGATAAATAGCCGGACAGACACACACACGCGGGGGACGCAAACGCACAGATGAGTTAAGGATATGGGACGGGATGGGATAGCAACGATTCATGGCAACAAACTAACTAAAGAAACAAAATCACTTTGATCTCTTGGACGAAAAACGCACGCGCCACGGTACAAAGTGACAATTGGCGACGTGACCAACTGGACTCTGGGATTTTTATCCTCCAATTAATTTATTATATTCACCTGTCAAAGTGGAGCTTTGTTAGGTTAGTTTCTTTTTGCCTAGGTTGTGTTTTATTATTGTTAATGTGTGCGTGGCTGAGCCTTTTCGTGCTCTGTAATTACAATGGCAGGATTCCGTCTGTCTAATCCCCTCTAGCTAAGTCGATAGCGAAATTTTTCGCTTCGTCATGTAGCCGCCGCCGCATAGTTGAGAGCATTCCGCACGCAACGCACCGACAAATGGGAAAAGTTGAAGAGGTTTTCCCACAGCCCTGAACCATCTCTGCCACCCGCCGCCCCCCTCCGCCTCCTCCCAGAGCCGCTCGCGCCAAAAACCCGAACGAGAGAGAGAGAGAGTGAAAGTAAAAATTTTTGTCGCCATTCAGCCGGGGAAAATCTGTTACCCCCCCCCCCCCTTCAGCTAGCGGCGTTGATCAAATCAGCCTCTCAGCGCCCGCCTCATCAGATCCCCCGGGGGACCAAATCTCCAAGACTTACTACCCGGAAAAGCCAAAAGCAGCAGCAGCAGCAGATAGAGACCTCTTCATCATTAACATTTTCAAACTTAGGTCGAAAATTCATCGCAGCGAATCACACAGTAATTCCCTTCCTTAAGCTTGTTAGGCCGATTAGCCTTCCGCGAAATCGGCGGGCCGAGGCTCCGAATCCTTCAGGTCGCTGAGCTCGCCGTCCCAACGGGGGAAGGGAAAATAATTTCACTAGCAGCGCGAGCAGCCGGGATGGCAAAGATGCTGGCTTAATTACACTGGTTGGCGACATCTTCTTGAACTCATTTCTGCAGCGGATCCTGGGGAGCCACCCAAATCCCACTGTGCGGTAATCCGAGATTCGCGCAGGCGAGAAACTTTGTTAGTGCCGCTGGCAGAGGAAACGGATTAATAGGGGAATTAGACAAAATGGCGGAGAGGATTTTTAGGAGAAAATTCCGGATAAGAGGTTTGAAGTGGCTGCTGGAACAGGTGAGCTTTGGGGTGAGAAAGTGGCGCAGAGATTATCGCATTTCCTGGTCAGGATTTTCAAGTCTGTCTATCTATTTATCTATCTATCTATCTATCTATCTATCTATCTATCTATCTATCTATCTATCTATCTATCTATCTATCTATCTATCTATCTATCTATCTATCTATCTATCTATCTATCTATCTATCTATCTATCTATCTATCTATCTATCTATCTATCTATCTATCTATCTATCTATCTATCTATCTATCTATCTATCTATCTATCTATCTATCTATCTATCTATCTATCTATCTATCTATCTATCTATCTATCTATCTATCTATCTATCTATCTATCTATCTATCTATCTATCTATCTATCTATCTATCTATCTATCTATCTATCTATCTATCTATCTATCTATCTATCTATCTATCTATCTATCTATCTATCTATCTATCTATCTATCTATCTATCTATCTATCTATCTATCTATCTATCTATCTATCTATCTATCTATCTATCTATCTATCTATCTATCTATCTATCTATCTATCTATCTATCTATCTATCTATCTATCTATCTATCTATCTATCTATCTATCTATCTATCTATCTATCTATCTATCTATCTATCTATCTATCTATCTATCTATCTATCTATCTATCTATCTATCTATCTATCTATCTATCTATCTATCTATCTATCTATCTATCTATCTATCTATCTATCTATCTATCTATCTATCTATCTATCTATCTATCTATCTATCTATCTATCTATCTATCTATCTATCTATCTATCTATCTATCTATCTATCTATCTATCTATCTATCTATCTATCTATCTATCTATCTATCTATCTATCTATCTATCTATCTATCTATCTATCTATCTATCTATCTATCTATCTATCTATCTATCTATCTATCTATCTATCTATCTATCTATCTATCTATCTATCTATCTATCTATCTATCTATCTATCTATCTATCTATCTATCTATCTATCTATCTATCTATCTATCTATCTATCTATCTATCTATCTATCTATCTATCTATCTATCTATCTATCTATCTATCTATCTATCTATCTATCTATCTATCTATCTATCTATCTATCTATCTATCTATCTATCTATCTATCTATCTATCTATCTATCTATCTATCTATCTATCTATCTATCTATCTATCTATCTATCTATCTATCTATCTATCTATCTATCTATCTATCTATCTATCTATCTATCTATCTATCTATCTATCTATCTATCTATCTATCTATCTATCTATCTATCTATCTATCTATCTATCTATCTATCTATCTATCTATCTATCTATCTATCTATCTATCTATCTATCTATCTATCTATCTATCTATCTATCTATCTATCTATCTATCTATCTATCTATCTATCTATCTATCTATCTATCTATCTATCTATCTATCTATCTATCTATCTATCTATCTATCTATCTATCTATCTATCTATCTATCTATCTATCTATCTATCTATCTATCTATCTATCTATCTATCTATCTATCTATCTATCTATCTATCTATCTATCTATCTATCTATCTATCTATCTATCTATCTATCTATCTATCTATCTATCTATCTATCTATCTATCTATCTATCTATCTATCTATCTATCTATCTATCTATCTATCTATCTATCTATCTATCTATCTATCTATCTATCTATCTATCTATCTATCTATCTATCTATCTATCTATCTATCTATCTATCTATCTATCTATCTATCTATCTATCTATCTATCTATCTATCTATCTATCTATCTATCTATCTATCTATCTATCTATCTATCTATCTATCTATCTATCTATCTATCTATCTATCTATCTATCTATCTATCTATCTATCTATCTATCTATCTATCTATCTATCTATCTATCTATCTATCTATCTATCTATCTATCTATCTATCTATCTATCTATCTATCTATCTATCTATCTATCTATCTATCTATCTATCTATCTATCTATCTATCTATCTATCTATCTATCTATCTATCTATCTATCTATCTATCTATCTATCTATCTATCTATCTATCTATCTATCTATCTATCTATCTATCTATCTATCTATCTATCTATCTATCTATCTATCTATCTATCTATCTATCTATCTATCTATCTATCTATCTATCTATCTATCTATCTATCTATCCATCTATCTATCTATCTATCTATCTATCTATCTATCTATCTATCTATCTATCTATCTATCCATCTATCTATCTATCTATCTATCTATCTATCTATCTATCTATCTATCTATCTATCTATCTATCTATCTATCTATCTATCTATCTATCTATCTATCTATCCATCTATCTATCTATCTATCTATCTATCTATCTATCTATCTATCTATCTATCTATCTATCTATCTATCTATCTATCTATCTATCTATCTATCTATCTATCTATCTATCTATCTATCTATCTATCTATCTATCTATCTATCTATCTATCTATCTATCTATCTATCTATCTATCTATCTATCTATCTATCTATCTATCTATCTATCTATCTATCTATCTATCTATCTATCTATCTATCTATCTATCTATCTATCTATCTATCTATCTATCTATCTATCTATCTATCTATCTATCTATCTATCTATCTATCTATCGCCCTCCCTCTTGCAAGTCTCAAGAGCATGCCATTGATTATAAATTGACACCTTTCCAACTGAGTGGCAGCTCATACTCCAGCTCTCTGACCCCGGCATCACTCCTCGGCAGACAATCTGTCCAGACGCAGATCTCGCTGCGTCAAAGCAGCAATTGAGAATTGCGGCTTTGATGACGAGCCATCCAGAGAAGCCCCCCTGTCAGCATCTCAATCTCTCCCACTTGTGTCTCCAATTGCGCCACACAAAGCTTGCCCCGCGACACTCAAAATCTTTCAGCGGCCTCCATTTGATTAATTATTTGGCCCTCACCCCGTGACCGTTAATACGCTAGATTGGCCGGAGATCCCCAAACCAACCCTCAGCGACCCAATCAATTGCAATGAATTGCGCTCCTCCTTGGCCTCTTTGATCCGTCGCATTAGAAATTTTTCTTTCTTATTATTTGGGGCCCGAAACTCTGGCAAAGTGCCTTCCGTATTGAGGGATGGCTAACTATTAAATTTGCTGAAGAGGTCGAGATTTAGATAGACAGGCTTGGCGGGGAGTTTCATCCCATTTGGAAATCACTTAATTTAAGCTTCATCCCGAGTCCAGACTGACTACTGTCACAGCCGCTCAAGAGCTCCATTGGGACCGTATTTTCACGCCTCCACCAACTTGAGTGTCGCTGCTGCTATCGTTTTAAAAGAGTAAAACAAAAAATAATTAGCAACATTTGTTGGCAATCAGATAAAAAAGCGTCTTTTTCCTTGTCGCTTATTGGTTAGAGGAAAACTTGTTGAAGACTAGGATGAGAAAGCGGTAACAAAATGACAATCGAGTAGCAGAAGGCGATAGTTGCGGGTGGTCTGTCTGAAAAACCTGTCTAGCTCAAAATTTTAGTTTTTTTCTTAGTCTTTTTTCAATTTAGAACGCCAAAAAGACGAACAGGTGTTAATAAATCATTTGGTACGATCTATCAGATTAGAAATGGGAGCAAATTGGTTCTACGGGTCACAGCGGGACAACTTTCAGGAAAACTGTTAATGGAAATAACCAATAGATGAGTGGGAAAATAAAAAAAGAAAAAACACATTTTGATGAAACCGCTAACTGACCAACAGAAATCCCAAAAGACCGAAATCCCAACTTATGTCCAATAGTAATCCCAACAGAAATCCCAATTAACGTTCGATCGAAATCCCAACCGAAATCCCAACCGAAATCCCAACCGAAATCCCAACTGAAATCCCTACAGAAATCCCAACCGAAATCCCAACTGAAATCCCTACAGAAATCCCAACCGAAATCCCAACTGACATCACAGCCGAAATCCTAACCGAAATCCCAACCGAAATCCTAACCGAAATCCCAATCGGAATCCCTATTGAAATCCCAACCGAAATCCCAATCCCATTCTCCAACACTTCGCAGCCGTCCAGAACGAGCGCCAGCCGAGGAACTCCTCGCAGGTCCGCAACGACCAGCTGCTGATGGACGCCTCATCTGGCGGCTTCGAGTCGGCTGCGGCGTCGCTTGGCCTTGGTCACGTGACCGTTAGCGCCACGCATCCGGGATTCAGCACCGCCATGTCGGCTCATCACCAGCAGCAGCAGCACTCGGCTGCTCAGGCAACCCAAGCCCAACAATCGGCTCAACAGGTAGCGACATCGACACAGCCGCCGCCGTCTCCGCCGCCGCCGCCACCGCCACCGCCGCCACTTTCGTCGCTGCATCGACCAGCCGCGTTCATTCCGCACCCAGCCGCCGCAGCCGCCGCCTTCTTCCTAGGCCAGCATCATCACCAGCAGCAGCACGCGGTACCGCACCAGCCGTTCCTTCACTCGCATCCTCACCATCCGCAGCATCAGGCGCAGCAGCAGCAGCATCAACACCAGCATCACAATCATCAATTCTTCGCCGCTGCGGCCGCTGCAGCCGCCGCCGCCGCAGCCGCCGCCGCCGCGGCCACCAGCTCGTCGATCGTCCCGCCGACAACGTCGATCATTGACGAAATCGACGCCGCGTCGACAACGTCGTCAAGCGGGCTGCCAGCTGCCGCCACCGCCGCCGCCGCCGCCGCCGCCGCCGGCCGAGCCCCGAGCCGTCCAGGCAGCGGCGCCAGCAACGCCGAGGATGAAGATGACGTCAAGAACGACTCGTCGGCGATGATGTCGACTATGACGACAACGACGCCGTCGTCGGGGGCGGCAGCGGCGAATTCGGCGCCAATCAGCGGCGGCACCTTGTCGGCCGCCGCTTCCAGCGGTTTGGTCGACTTTGGCGGCGGCGGTGTCGGCGTCGGGGCCTCGTCGAAGTTTCCGCCGGTGCCGTCGATGTCGACGTATACGGCGCCGGCGGCGCCGTTGAGCCAGGAGGCGCTGCACGAATGCTCGGCGAGGCTGCTGTTCATGGCGGTGAGGTGGACGAAGAGCCTGCCGAGCTTTGCTAACCTGCCGTTTAGGGATCAGGTGAGCGTTGGGATTTGAATGGGGGTTGGGATGTTGAACCACAATATCAACAAACAATCAAAACAACAAAAAACGAAAATATCAAAAACCAATCAAAGCAACAAAAACCACAATATCAACAACCAATCAAAGCAACAAAAGCCACAATATCAACTAACAATCAAAGCAACAAAACCACAATATTACCAAACAATCAAAGCAACAAAAGGCCACAATATCAACAAACAATCAAAGCAACAAAAAAGCCACAATATCAACAAACAATCAAAGCAACAAAACCACAATATCAACTAACAATCAAAGCAACAAAAAACGAAAATATCAACAAAAACAATCAAAGCAACATAAACCACAATATCAACAACCAATCAAAGCAACAAAAAACCACAATATCAACAACCAATCAAAGCAACAAAAGCCACAATATCAACTAACAATCAAAGCAACAAAACCACAATATTACCAAACAATCAAAGCAACAAAAGGCCACAATATCAACAAACAATCAAAGCAACAAAAAAGCCACAATATCAACAAACAATCAAAGCAACAAAAACCACAATATCAACTAACAATCAAAGCAACAAAAAACGAAAATATCAAAAACCAATCAAAGCAACAAAACCACAATATCAACAACCAATCAAAGCAACAAAACCACAATATCAACAAACAATCAAAGCAACAAAACCACAATATCAACTAACAATCAAAGCAACAAAAAACGAAAATATCAACAAAAACAATCAAAGCAACATAAACCACAATATCAACAACCAATCAAAGCAACAAAACCACAATATCAACAAACAATCAAAGCAACAAAACCACAATATCAACTAACAATCAAAGCAACAACAAACGAAAATATCAACAAAAACAATCAAAGCAACATAAACCACAATATCAACAACCAATCAAAGCAACAAAAAACCACAATATCAACTAACAATCAAAGCAACAAAAGCAACAATATCAAAAACCAATCAAAGCAACAAAAACCACAATATGAACAAAGAATCAAAGCAACAAAAACCACAATATCAACAAACAATCAAAGCAACAGAAACCACAATATCAACAACCAATCAAAGCAACAAAAGCAACAATATCAACAACCAATCAAAGCAACAAAAGCCACAATATCAACAAACAATCAAAGCAACAGAAACCACAATATCAACAACCAATCAAAGCAACAAAAGCCACAATATTAAAAACCAATCAAAGCAACAGAAACCACAATATCAACAACCAATCAAAGCAACAAAAGCCACAATATCAAGAAACAATCAAAGCAACAGAAACCACAATATCACCAACCAATCAAAGCAACAAAAGCCACAATATCAACAAACAATCAAAGCAACAGAAACCACAATATTCACAAACAAAAAAAACAACAAAAGCCACAATATCAACAACCAATCAAAGCAACAAAAGCCACAATATCAACAACCAATCAAAGCAACAAAAAAGTGAAAATATCAACAAAAAATTAAAGCAACAAAAGCCACAATATCAACAAACAATCAAAGCAACAGAAACCACAATATCACCAACCAATCAAAGCAACAAAAGCCACAATATCAACAAACAATCAAAGCAACAGAAACCACAATATTCACAAACAAAAAAAACAACAAAAGCCACAATATCAACAACCAATCAAAGCAACAAAAGCCACAATATCAACAACCAATAAAAGCAACAAAAAAGCGAAAATATCAACAAAAAATTAAAGCAACAAAAACCACAATATTCACAAACAAAAAAAACAACAAAAGCCACAATATCAACAACCAATCAAAGCAACAAAAACCACAATATCAACAAACAATAAAACAAAAACAACAAAAAACCCCATCATAAAATCCTAACTGCAACAACCAGGTGATCCTACTGGAAGAGTCCTGGTGCGATCTATTCGTCCTGTGCGCCGTTCAATGGTCTCTGCCCTTGGACTCGTCACCTCTGGTGCCGCCAGCCGAATCGCCTGCCAGCGGACGCGAGACGGTCAAACTCGGCGAATTGGTTCAACGATTTCGTCGGATGTCGGTTGACCCGGCCGAGTTCGCCTGTCTGAAGGCGGTCTGCCTGTTTCGCGCGGAGGCCAGGGGTATGAAAGACCCGACGCAGGTTGAGGCGTTGCAGGATCACGCTCAGCTGATGCTGCATCAGCACACCCGGCTGCAGCATCCCGCTCAGCCTACTCGGTGAGTCTTTTGTTGCTACGGAGGCTGGGAGTTGGGTTGGTATTCGTTAGATTTCGAATAGATTGGGGTTTGATTTGGATGACTTACGAGTTGGGTAGGTTTCGAGTTGAGTAGGTTTTGAGTTGAGTAGGTTTCTAGTTGAGTAGGTTTCTAGTTGAGTAGGTTTCGAGTTGAGTAGGTTTCGAGTTGAGTAGGTTTCTAGTTGGGTAGGTTTCGAGTTGAGTAGGTTTCGAGCTGAGTAGGTTTTGAGTTGAGTAGGTTTCTAGTTGGGTAGGTTTCGAGTTGAGTAGGTTTCGAGCTGAGTAGGTTTTGAGTTGAGTAGGTTTCTAGTTGGGTAGGTTTCGAGTTGAGTAGGTTTCGAGTTGAGTAGGTTTCGAGTTGGGTAGGTTTCGATTTGAGTAGGTTTTTGAGTAGAGTAGGTTTCGAGTTGGGTAGGTTTCGAGTTGGGTAGTTTTCGAGTTGGGTAGGTTTCGAGTAGGGTAGGTTTCGAGTTGGGTAGGTTTCGAGTTGGGTAGTTTTCGAGTTGGGTAGGTTTCGAGTAGGGTAGGTTTCGAGTTGGGTAGGTTTCGAGTTGATTAGGTTTCTAGTGAGGTAAGTTTTTGAGTCGGGAAGTTTTCGAGTAGGGTAGGTTTTTAGTAGGGTAGTTTTCGAGTTGAGTAGGTTTCGAGTAGGGTAGGTTTTTAGTAGAGTAGTTTTCGAGTTGAGTAGGTTTCGAGTTGAGTAGGTTTCGAGTTGAGTAGGTTTCCAGTTGAGTAGGTTTCGAGTTGATTAGGTTTCGAGTTAAGTAGGTTTTCGAGTTGAGTAGGTTTCGAGTAGGGTAGGTTTCGAGTTGGGTAGGTTTTGAGTTGGGTAGGTTTTCGAGTAGGGTAGGTTTTTGAGTTGAGTAGGTTTCGAGTAGGGTAGGTTTTGAGTTGAGTAGGTTTCGAGTTGATTAGGTTTCGAGTTAAGTAGGTCTCGAGTTGGGTAGGTTTCGAGTTGAGTAGGTTTCGAATAGGGTAGGTTTTTGAGTAGGGTAGGCTTTCGAGTAGGGTAGGTTTTTGAGTAGGGTAGGTTTTCGAGTAGGGTAGGTTTTTGAGTAGGGTAGGCTTTCGAGTAGGGTAGGTTTTTGAGTAGGGTAGGTTTTTGAGTAGGGTAGGTTTTCGAGTAGGGTAGGTTTCGAGTAGGAACGTTTTTGAGTAAGGATAGGTTTCTAATCGGGTAGGTTTCGAGTAGGATAGGTCTCAAGTATTGCAGGTTTCATGTGGGATAGTTTTAAGCTGGTTGAATTTTGATAAGGATAGCATTTGAGTACAGAAATGCAAATTTTCTCCATTCTCTCTTCCGGCAGATTTGGCAAGCTGCTGCTGTTGCTGCCATCTGTAAAAATTTGCTCGCACGACAGACTCGAACGAGCATTCTTTGGCCAGGCAATCACTAATATTGAGCGACTGCTCACCGACATGTTTAAATGTTGATTGACATGTTAAAAACATTGAAACCCCCTGCATATTTACACATTTAAACAGAAACTTACAGCTTATAGCTCTGCAATATCAATAAATTTTATGCGAGATAGCTGTTGTGTACACTTTGTTCTCCTTTATTTTAACAATCTGTTGTGGTCTTTGTAATTCTGTAAAATTGGTAGCTTGTAGTATTGAGCGTATTGAAAAGGAGGACACTCAAATAATCTTTATGTCAGTCGATCAAGTTTAAAAAGCAAGTATTGTAGCTCGTACTTTTAATGTATCAAAAAATATAGTGTTTTCTGTCTGTAATGAATGCTTTTATCGTTTGTTATCTTAAAATGCACCCGCTTAAGTTGTAAAATGATAAACAAGTTAGAAATATTAGCTATCAAATCACAAAAATAGCAACTTCTGCTTTTTTATGTTGTTCAGTTTGCATGCTTACATCGAGTTTCACAGTTAATCTCAATTATTGATTTGGTGGTATTTTCAATAATTAATTTCGGCAGTTTTTTTTCTCGCACTTTGAAAATCTGTTTAAATTTGTGTATTTAAACCCGAGTTAAACAACAAATAAATATTATTGCTATATTATTATTATTACTGCTACTAAACTTGCACTAAATATGCATCGAAATTTTCGATTTCAAAAGAAACAATATTTTTATTTTTAGTCCAAACTTGAGAATACTTAGAATCATAAAATAATAATGAGGATTAAAGTATTGGGATAAAAATGATGCACGCAGTCAACAAGCGAATTGGGAAGATAACAATGAAAATGACCCTTCACTCTTGAGGAGCCTTGTGAAAACGCCCCCTCTTAACAAGGTCAGAAAGAAGTTTAAGCGGGTCAAGAGAAAGTCAGAAGTTCAGGAGAGAAATTCTGGAGAGAAAGGGTCAGGGGAGGGTCAGGAAAAGAGGGTCAGGAGAGACAAATTCTGGAAAGACAGGGTCAGGGGGCGGGTTAGGAAAAGAGGGTCAGGGGAGACAAATTCTGGAGAGACAGGGTCATGGGGCGGGTTAGGAAAAGAGGGTCAGGGGAGACAAATTCTGGAAAGACAGGGTCAGGGGGCGGGTTAGGAAAAGAGGGTCAGGGGAGACAAATTCTGGAGAGACAGGGTCATGGGGCGGGTTAGGAAAAGAGGGTCAGGGGAGACAAATTCTGGAAAGACAGGGTCAGGGGGCGGGTTAGGAAAAGAGGGTCAGGGGAGACAAATTCTGGAGAGACAGGGTCATGGGGCGGATCAGGAAAAGAGGATCAGGAGATAAACCCTGGAGAGATAGGGACATGGGGAGGGTCAGAAAAGGAGGGTCAGGAGAGAAAAGCTTCAAGAAAAACAGGGTCAGAAGGGAGGCGAGGCAGGAAAGTAACGTGGGGGAGAAATGACAAAACGTCAAAACAAGCCTGTAAGGGAGCAGACGGAGCGTTACTCATAAAAGCAGAAATATGGCTATAGGAAAATAATTGGAGAACCTAGTCTGTCTACCCCAATTTCTCTCTCTCCTTCTGCCTTGGCAGGAGCAGCATGCAGTTAGCAGGTGCGCGCCCAGCAAGATTGTCCGCAACGCGGCAAGCGTGAAAGATAATAAGGAAAAGCTAAGGAGGTGGGGTGGGGGAGGAACGCATAAGTCGCTCTACAGCGGGTTAAGAAGTGAGAAGCAATCGGATCAGGGACCCCAATTGAGGCAGATTTCAATTCCTTACGCGGCTGGCCACAAGGTTTGATGGACAGAACAGAAAAAAGAGGGATTTGAGCCCTAGAGAGAGCGAAAGGGGAAGGGAGAGAGGGCACGGGAATCAGAAGGGGGCAAAGGATGAATTCACGGGAATAATCGGCTCAGGGATTAATAAGATTGTCGAGTCAAAGTTGCAGTCCCCTCTAGTGCCTCCTTACTATATGATAGTCTTTGTGATTGCCGGCTAGTGCGACAGAGCCAAGGAGCGCGGCCCATCATCAGAAGGCGCGGCGGCCGACTTTGTCAAAGACGACAGACGGATCGAGGGGGGGGGGGAGAATAATTGGGGAAACGGGATTTGAGGATTGAGATTGAGGCGAATGCGACAGACACGGGGAAAAAAGGGGAAAGAACGCAGGAAATCACGAGTGCAGTCTCAGTTTTTTTTCGACGGCATCTCATTTTTTTCTACTATATCTTACTAGAGGAGGTAGCCGAGAGGGGACAGCAGGAGAAACTTTGGGGTGTCGGAGTGGATCTCTTCTCTTTCTTTAACGTATGCAAGGTCAGGACGGCGGCCGGTCGACTTCAGGGTGGAAGGAGGGGAGGGCGGCGGCTGCGGCGGCGGCAGTGGCGGTTCGCGGCACAGATTCCCGCAAATCTGATTTTCACCGCTTGGCTGAACTGAGCGAGCTCTCGAATAGAGAGAGAGAGAGAGAGAGAGGTGGGGATGGGCGCGGGTAAAGGGGGCCCTCGGGATAAAATCCCATTATGACTTCATAATCTTCAATTGGCGGGGTGGAACTATGCATTGGAGTTCGTACGGGATTTATCTTTTCTTCAGGAAGCAGCGCTTTGGTGCGTCTCGTATTTTTGGCTGGTTGCCTTTCCGGCTTGCATGGATACTGGTTAGAGATGGCCTCGGGATCCCATGCGGTCTCCCAGTCCAGTCTAGTTTAGACAAAACTCTTTCTCAAGCTGTCTAATTGGTGAAGATGCCGGTTATTTTGGTGTCAAATCAATGACTTGTCTTTTCGTTGATTGATCTAACGCCTTGGGGGCGAAATTTCCTAGGGATGTGTTTGCTTATTGGATCTTTCAATGAAAACGCTAACTTTTTTAGATTATGCCGAAAATCTTATTGATCAAAATAGGGTTATTGTAGGTCTCCGAAAGATTCATTGGTTATAAATTTCCTTCATACTGGTGGTTCCTGGAAATATTAGTTTCTAATTTTTATATTTCGGTTTTTTGTTCTACAAAGGGTCTCTTTTACTCTCGAAATCAGTCTGTATTTTTGCCTGCCCATCTGTCTGTCAGTCTTTCTGTCTGTCTGTCTGTGTGTCTGTCTGTCTGTGTGTCTGTCTGTCTGTCTGTCTGTCTGTGTGTCTGTGTGTCTGTCTGTTTGTCTGTCTGTCTGTCTGTCTGTCTGTCTGTCTGTCTGTCTGTCTGTCTGTCTGTCTGTCTGTCTGTCTGTCTGTCTGTCTGTCTGTCTGTCTGTCTGTCTGTCTGTCTGTCTGTCTGTCTGTCTGTCTGTCTGTCTGTCTGTCTGTCTGTCTGTCTCTCTTCGTCTATGCGCTTCCAAAAGACCCTCAGTAAAACTGTTGTAGTCAATAATGACAATCACAATCTCAATTCGTTCAGCTAAGAGTCCCATTAAGCCAACCCTTTGAACAGCTGAACATCAGAGCTTGCTAAGCCCAGCCAAGCACAACCAACTTTATCTTCCTACTTGTGCGCTCGCATTTCTAACTAGCTCTTGGCGTTTCATTTTCTTCTTTTTGATGGCTTATGCTCGCAGATTCTGCCAACCCCAATGGGAATTAAGCTGGTGCTGTTTTTTTTCTCTAGGCAGATAAGTCTGCGCTTGTTCTGAGGCTTGTAATTGATCGACAGACAACAGGGCTGCCGAATCCCGCGAGTTCGTTGATGCGAGGCGAAATAAAAGGGGGTCGGGAAGACTGAACTGACCCCACAGTAGGTCTATATCCCTAACGGGGCACTCCATCTGAGTAGTGACTGTTCTGCTCCGGCACAAACTACTCAACTTTTTTCTTCAGCTGATCTTATGATTGTTTTAATAAAACTTTCATTTTCGATTAGAAAAAGTTCTGTTGTAATTTCGATTGGCAACTTACTAATAGTTTATCCTAACTGGCCTACTTCAAGTAGAGAATTCGTAATTTATTCGACAAATATTTTTGTACTAGTAAAATTTTTAAATGAGTAAGTAACCAAAAAAAGATTTTAATCTGTTTGCGTAATCTATTATCTGTATCTTTTATCTGTAAGAGTACATTATCCCAAGGCTGTGTACAGCCTTTCTCAGTCCTAATTGGCTGGAGGGGCCGCAGAAGCCACCCTTAATTTTCGCATTGATAGAGTTCGAACTCAGGACCTCTTCTATTAATTATTCCGACGCTCTTACCACTCTAGACTAGAAGTCATTTTCAGAAACAACAGAATAATAAAAATTAACTAATGCATAGTGTAATGAGTGCATTTATTGTCACAAAAAGTTTTTCAACTTGTAAGATTTTTCCACACATCAATTTACAGACTGATTTACTCGTCAATCAGCAAGATTAGAAGAAACAAAAGTTTCCCACCGGTGAATTGATGGACTAATGTGATGAAGAGTTTTCAATTGTCATGGGATGAGGGGATAGAGTCCTTAAATTGATAAATAAAACAAAGTTAACGGTTTACTTTAGCTTCATTTGTCAGTGGACAACTAGGATAATTGTAAAATGAAAATTTCAATGTTGCTGGGATCAATCAGATGAAAACGTGGATTTTCCGCACAGGGTCCACGGCTTGCTGATGGCGACTTTCAGCTTGCGCTGGCCTCTAAAAGCCATCCGACCGTGCTGCACTTGGTGATTGTCAGCAATCACGATCTCGTGCCGGCCTAATTGGAATCCGATAGCGCCTGACCAGGACGCTTCCCGGATGTGCTGCAATACCGAATCCTCAATCGGTGTCTGATCGCCGTAGAATGTGGTGAACAGCTGCTGCGATGCCGATCGGTAGGTAGGATGAACTGAGTAATAGGACGAGTGGTGCGACTGGATTGAGTTGCACCACACCTTTCGGCCTGAAGTGGATCGATGCAAGTGCTATTGTATTATTGATAAATTTGACTGGCAGACAGACAGACAGACAGGCAGACAGACAGACAGACAGACATGCAGACAGACAGACAGACGGACAGACAGACGGACAGACAGACAGACAACCAGACAGACAGACAGACAGACAGACAACCAGACAGACAGACAGACAGACAGACAGACAGACAGACAGACAGACAGACGGACAGACAGACAACCAGACAGACAGACAGACAGACAGACAGACAGACAACCAGACAGACAGACAGACAGACACACAGACAGACAGACAGACAGACAGACAGACAACCAGACAGACAGACAGACAGACAGACAACCAGACAGACAGACAGACAGACAGACAGACGGACAAGAAAGGCAAGAAAGCAGACAGCAGGACGCACCAGTTATTGGATGGAGTTTAGTTGGCGAAAGGACATTCCAGTACGTCAAGCTATCCGTATTGGAATCCCATTGAAAACGGAACTGTCGTTGCGTCAGGTAAGTTTCAACTGATGCTTTGTCATCGGTGTGAAAGACCTGAAAGCAAAGAAATTTTAGGGACTTTGCTAAGACATAAAATTTAGCTAAGTCACGAAGTCATCCCTTAGCCTCATTTACCCGTAGCTTTAACCCAAAAATCTATTTTTGTCTAGGCCCTCCTCAGACATCATAGCAATGTACATTAAAATGTTAGATTGGCGAATCTATTTTTAGTCTAGGGTTATTCTTATTATGTATGAATGTACATACTTGTTTTGGAATTCTCTGATTGTACATTTTTGAGGTGCAAAATTAAAGTACCCACCGATTGCCAGCTAAGATAATTTGCATCGCGTTTATGCTTTAGCTGACGCCAATAGCAGATTCCCTTGTCCTCTAGTCGGCGTAGAACGCTAGGATCGAGGCGTTGTAACACCGAATCACTATGCAACAGTACAGTCTCGCCACCGTTGCCCACATGAGCTTGGATTTCGCACCAGAAGCTGATCTGGAGAAAGCAAATGTTTGCTTTATTTTAGAAAAATTTTGATGCCAAAGTATTTTAAAATAAAAAAACATGATATACTACTAAAATAGCATTTTATCAGTAGCATACAGCAACGCAAATACGAGAAGTGTACCAAATCGACGCTAAAAGAGATTAGACAATGAAAAAAGCAGAATGGCAAGATACGATAAGCCACAAAAACCAACTTGACAAGTTAAAACTAAGTTAGCGCTTAAGTGCTTGCCTAGCACGCCAATGTTGCGTGTCTAACACACTTTTCTAGGTAAGATATCGTTCTCCTAACTGATTTTAAAAGCACGCGCACACTTGAAAACGTGAATATTTCGGCCATTGAAGACGAATCACGCCATTTAAAGTATTATCAAATAAAGCGTCTTGAAGTACCGTATTGTACCGGAATTTGTCGGAAGTTTCAAAAAGTACAATAATTATGAAAGTTCGAAAGTACTCAGATTAATTTATAAATTGCTTTATGATACTATGGGTACGTTTTATTGTAACACCAAATGATATGACAGAGAAACAGAAAAGTTCAAGAAACGATTCCACAAATACTATTGATAATAATCAAACCAGGCGCTAAAATCCTAGTTCGAAATTGTTCAAAATGGCGCCACTTTTTAAGCTCTAGATAATAAAAGCTACGGCTCTGTCTTAGCCCCGTCCCTATTGTCTATCTGGCGCAAGATTTTTTTGGCAACAATAGCAAAAAAACTGGGCGCTGTTTTTTTTAAAATGAGCACTGCACTCTTCAGAGTTCAGAGTCTGGGAGACTTTGTAACAAAATTCGCACCACTCCGAACCTAACCCTCGAAATATATTTTAGGTACGTCTCAACTATCGCACTTAATGACTTGTGACTTTATATCCAATAGTATGCCACAAAACTACTGTTAGTAGTGTGCACGTTCTCTATCTATCTACTATACTAAACATTCCTATATACCAAATCTCTAAGATCTGTCTGTCTGTTTGTCTGTCTGTCTGTTTGTCTGTCTGTCTGTTTGTCTGTCTGTCTGTCTGTCTGTCTGTCTGTCCGTCTGTCTGTCTGTCTGTCTGTCTCTGTCTGTCTGTCTGTGTCTATATGTCTGTCTGTCTCTGTCTGTCTGTCTGTCTGTCTGTCTGTTTGTCTGTCTGTCTGTCTGTCTGTTTGTCTGTCTGTCTGTCCGTCTGACTTTCTGTCCGTCTGACTTTCTGTCTGTCTGTCTTTCTGTCCGTCTGTCTGTCTTCTGGCTTTCTGTTGGTCTGTCTGTCGGTCTGTCCGTCGGTCGGTCTGTCTGTCTGTCTGTCTGTCTGTGTGTCTGTCTGTCTGTCTGTCTGTCTGTTTAATGTCTGTCTGTCTGTCTGTTTGTCTGTCTGTCTGTCTGTCTGTCTGTCTGTCTGTCTGTCTGTCTGTCTGTCTGTCTGACTTTCTGTCCGTCTGACTTTCTGTCTGTCTGTCTTTCTGTCCGTCTGTCTGTCTTCTGGCTTTCTGTTGGTCTGTCTGTCTGTCTGTTTGTCTGTCTTTCTGTCCGTCTGTCTGTCTTCTGGCTTTCTGTTGGTCTGTCTGTCTGTCTGTTTGTCTGTCCGTCTGTCTGTCTGTCCGTACCCTTTCGATCACCATTAGGAAAATGCTCCGACCTTATGAAATTTACAAATTCATTAGAAGAACTAGAAACGGTAGCCCTACGACTTATTATAATTATGAGTAGAAGTAGCTATTTTTAATCAAAGAGCCCCAGAATAGATGGTAATTGGGTTGGTAGACAACAGGTCTATAGTATTCTTCTTCAGAACTCAGTTTAGAAAAACATCCGGGACCGGTCGGAAAGACCATCTATCACGAACGACGATTTCACCAGGTACCTATGTACAAGTATCAATAGACCAACTTACCACATCCGGCAAGTCGGGCGTATCAGCCTTCTCATTGTGCATCTCAATGGTGAACTCGGGCGGCTCATTGCTAGCCGAATAGACTCGATCGCTGCCCGTTTGGCCTCCAGATACCCGATGCCCGAGTCCGCCGCGATATTCCACCGTAGCCAAGCCCAGTCTGGTCAGCAACGATTGAAATCGCTCCGGCGTGTCCACACCGGATATTCCGGTCAGATGAAGCGCTCCAGACTCTGTCAGAGTTCGACGAAGCAACGAGAATTGTCTCGGCGAGCCAGCCGAGGAGTCAGCTAGAAGAGCCCTGGTCTCCCGCGGACCCATTCGTCTGGGGAATTCCGCCTGACGGTCAGCCAGTTTGCTGGCCAGGAATTGTGGAAAACTTGATCGAAGAGCGCCGACAACGTCGTTACGACCACGCAGAAGCACTCGAGCCATTGCACAGATGGTTTCAATTGCCTAGGTAACAAGGAGATTTGATAATTTGTCTTTCGACACTTCAGTCTGGTTAATCACACCACCTATTGTTTGACGGTTTTTTTCGGATGTATTTATAGCCAAGTGCGGGTACCCGAGTTCGTACGTACACAACACAAAATTAGTGGAGAAAGAGGAGGGTTAGAGAGAGACCAAGTATGCGGCAGAAAAGTGTGTGTTTACAATTCACGCATTAGGATAGTGCAGAGCACGCGCTTGCGTCTGGACAATCGAACGAGAGAAAAAAAATGTCTTCCGATTTTGATTAAATTTCTGCTTCTAATCTGGCCGAATTTTATCGCAATTTTTTCTTCTAGATCTAGGGCTGATAAACATAGAACGAACCTGGACTATTTCGGTGTGTTTTCAAACTTCGTGTATTCCTGTCAATGCCAATTTAACAAATGAGCTACAGATAAGGAATTTTCTTCCGATATTGCCATACAATGCCTCACTTTCTAAGGCCAAATACAAGAAGCGTATTTTTCCAAGCCACAGAAATGTACTAATTGATTCAATATCAAAAGTACTCATAAACAAGCAAGCAAGCATGACTTAGTCAGCGATACAGGGCTCTGGCCCGATCGAAATTCAAGTTCATCAGGTCTCGCATAGCAACCGTTAGTACAATGCCTCCAACTTCGGCTAGTGATACAAACAAACCAACTGAACCTATAATTTTCACAATAAATTTGAAACTCTCGGCGATTTGAGTCATGCAAGTTGCACTGCATGGACAGAAATCGTCGGCCTTGGTTGCCTTGACTTGCTCGGAGGCTAGTTCGCCTCGATCGCCTCGGCAGCAGAGATGCTCCGAGGAGTTGCTTCGGCAGCAGGACAAACTAGTGCATGGCGGATGGCCCAGCGGATCCCAGACGTAATTTGGATGATTCAGGCCGCAGCAATCGAACTTTATCTGAAAGAAATTCGAGAAAAAATCGACCAAGGGATTTTATTATGTGGCTTCAGTTGTTACTAGCATGTATTCTGCGGTGTAACATTTTATTTCATTATAATCAAGAGTGCTTAGACTGTTTCATACTCCTTACTTGATTGTTCGAATAAAAAAGGTTTCGATCGTTTGAAATTTTCGCTACCAATTTAAACAAAATCAATGTGCTCTACAAGCATAAATCTATCTATGCGTCATTTTATTTATCATTTTTTAAATTTTACGGCAGATTTTAGGAGCAAAAATTGTAACTTAATGTTGCGTCATAGCTACTAATCAAGTAGGCATTGTGTACAGCAATCGTTACAATATGTTTTCTAATTTAGGGTTTGGTGCTGGTGGCCTTAGAGTGGAAACTTAAGTAACTTTTTTCTCAGTTTTTTGTATTTTTTTCAGGTCTTGAAGTTAAATCCGTGAAATCTGCTCGGGGACTGAAGCTGAAGGCGGACGCTTGAAGCGGCAGTGTCCCACAACAACCAGCGACTGGGCATGACTGTCCATTGCTCTGACTCCTGAAGCGCGTTCAGTCACACTAAATACGGTATGCAGGCATAGAGCATAGACACACAAACGGTGCACAGCGGAAATCCAGAATAACACCCAGTCACGCACTCACATATGGTTTACAAGCTGTAATTCCAGGAATGTAGACTCTCTATGCCTTGGGGGGTTGCCCTCATGGGCGTAAATTGCACAACTGGCCCATAGCCCAACCAATTTGTGCACAAGGCCCCAAATTAATGTGACCCTGCACACGAAACTGCGCTAGGGGAAAATAGGCAACCTACAACGCGGGGTCGAACCTTGACCAGTGGCACACAAGGCAGACGCGCTAGACCGCCGAGCCACTCGCCCCCCTTTTGGAGGTCTGTCTGGGGCGCCAATACTTTTGGGCCCTTTGCGTACGCCACTGTTTAAAATTAGTCAAACCTAAAACATAATCAAAGATTACCTGAGCCTCATCTCTCTTAGCATTGCTCGCTCGATTCCAACCAGCTTCAATGATAGTCTCAACCTGAACCGTATCCGATGCTATGCAGCTGCACGAGACAGAAAACTGTACCAAACATAGCGGGAACATGCACAGCAGGTACATGAACAGCATAGTGTGATTCTTCATCCACGAACTGGCAAAACCGATTACAGAAATCGACATCAAAGCTGTTGTACAATCGTTCAATGGTTTAAACATGTGGATTTTTGACACCACTGGTGAATTGATTGTCAGTTCGATGGCGATTTTAATTGCCAGACCGGCTAGAAAAAATGCCACGTTGATTGCTAATAAACTGAGCCTTGTGTTGCCAAGGTCGTGCAAGAAACTATAGAACATTTTTTGCCGCCGATGGAATATTTGCTTCCACGGTGTAAAAATTTGAAGAGCTATTTAAGCAAGACTTGATTTAATTAGCCATTTTAGCCGTAGACAACCATTTTATGTTTACCAGAGAGAAGATTTTTACTAACTATCAATTGCCTACGAAACGATACTAAAATTTAGTTAAGAAGTGGAGTATAGTTACGTGTACGACCGCATATGCAGAAGTCTTTTTGCAGCATTTTGCAGAACTTTCTGCAGAATTTTGCAGCAGTATACGCTCGTAATAACAAGTAGTATGATGAGAAGCTATTCATGAAAGAGTCTATGTTGATTACATGATCATGAAGAAGGCAACGATTTCGCAGTGAAGACCCATGGCTTTCATGCTTTTCACCCTATCAAGTTGGCCAGTCGCGTACTTAATGCTTTGTACATGTAGTCCTGTGCAAGATGACACTGAAAATTTTGACATCACCTGCTGATAAAAGCCGTGCTGTAATTTATTTTTATGTGTTGCTACTTCTGAGTAGCGAGTAGATGCTTAAAATGTGGGAGAATTCAGGTCTACTATATAGTTGATGAGCTAACTTATTCTTAACTGAGTTCAATTTTTTTCTATCTTCACAAAAATAATTATAGAGCAAAACATGTTGACCTTCGATTTAAACATAGCATTTTTTGCGATCCGCACATCAAGAACATCATATAAAGTAGTGGGAGGTAAACGAGTGTTTTTTAGAAATTTTTTGAAGACTGATTTTTCGCAAAAATACACTAGCGAGATAGAAAACAGCCTTCTAGTGGTTCTTGCCTAAAATTTTCTCGAAAAATTTGGAATAAAGTTTATTGGGAATTTACTCACTCTTTATGTACGGTACTGTTTTAGGTGGACTTGAATAATTATTTTCACTTGTGCAAGCCATCTAGGAAGTCTTGATTTAAATATTAGCTGTTTTAAAGAAAATATTGTTTAAATAGATAATAAATTTATAGGAAACAAAAAAGTTTAGTTTTTTAATTGACGCAAAGTCACCATTAAATATTGAAGCCATGACCATGGGTCTTGGAAACTCTCAGTTGAAAATTCACTATTTGTACTCTAAAATTTGTAGCTTGAAAAAATGCATTTCGCTTTAAGCTACAGTCTCTTCTTACTTAGTCTCAATATCGCTTTATTTTCAAGGTTTTTTAAATGGTTTGCGCACTGCCAGAAATGGAGTAGGCCTATTCATAATATTGAATAAATTTTAGTTACTTATTTACAGCAAAAAACTAAACTAACATTGTTACACAGTCTAAGAGGCATTTGAACTACAGATTGGACATGATCACGGAATTTGTCACAAAGTTTGTGCAGATTTTTCAATAAGGAAACATTTTTTAAACATGACCATGTATGAAAGGAATCATGCTGTTTCATGAGTGATTATGAGTGATTGGTACAGAATGCTTAGAAACAATCTTAGAGATTCTAGAAATTAAAAGCAATTTATAGTAGATATTTCCTTCAAAGAATTGGTAATGCAATTGAATCAATAACAATAAATACAACTATTAGTATAGTATTCTGTGGATGCCAGTCAATTTGGTGACAAACAAATTCAGCAACAGAATTTCAAGACAAATTTGGCAACAAGCGGTGCAAATTTGGTGACAGCAAGTGTCCAGTTTGGCAAAATATAATAATTTCAAGGTGGGGCTCATTTGAAGGATTCAATAGCCCTAGACTATATGGTGCTTTAGACCACCTTTAGAAAGCATAAATTTGAAAGACTAAGATTTCTAAATTTCCCGATGACAACAAAGTCTTTTTTTACTACTTCTAGCTCAGTATATTTTCAGCCACAAAGTTAAAATAATAGTTTAAGATAAATAATAATAAATTGCAACTTTTAATAAGCTAAAAACTAAACATATCATTTGCTTTTGCCAAATTTGTTTATCTTGAAATTCTGTTGCCAAGTTTGTTTGTCACCAAACTAGTCAGTACCCATATTCTGATATTCCTTTTTTATTAGTTTTTCAATTTTAACATATAATGATTGTATGCTAATTGTTAATTTAAATTATAGTATATTCCTAATTCACATATAGCATCACATTTAGTCATAGTAATAGCATTTTTCTATTCATGCCCATCACTTATGTAATATCCATAAATTTATATTTATCTAATCTCTAATTTGAACTTTTGGTTGTAATAGAAATCAAGTTTTTACTAAGAAACCAAGCATTAGAGGATTATTAAATCATCTAATAAGGCAATCTTCTACTTTGCTATATTTTATTATTTGAACATTTTATATGAGAAAATAAAGATGGTAGGAGGATAAAGATCAATGTCTTTATGTGTCAGGTAAGTCAACTAGTCAATAATAATAAGCTACCTAGTATAGGAAGATGCCAAAATCTTTTTTAGAAAAGAGCAGGTGCCAGAGATACTTGTTGAGATATCTTTCAAACAGAGCTTCAGAAGTGCCATGCATTGCCTGGAACTTTGCTTTGACATGAGCCCACAATCCCTCAATGGTATTTGTATGGATAGATAAGTAGTTAGCATAGACAAAGTGCAGTCAATAATTTGCAACAGTATGGTTCTGCAAGTGATTGTAGGCCTACCATCCATTAGTAATAATCCTAGTGCCTAGAAGAACATGTTGCTAGATAATCAATAGCAGCATAGCAGTATTCTGGCTTGGCACAAGCACCATCATGGCCTTGTTGGTGCCACACTACCATGCCAAAGGAAAGAACTGAGATGCCATCAGTAAATTGGCTAAAATAAGAAAAAATTAAAATAATTGAATGCAGTAATGTAAAGGATTGCCAAATTATTTGATCATGTGGAATCATAAAATTTTAATTTTTTGAATTCTATAAAATAATATGAAATTACTAGTTGGATATTTTTTATAAATTGTAGGTAATTGTGATTCATTAAAATTGAAATAGCTAAATACCTTCTTGATTCAATGTCCAATAAGTTTTTAATAAAAATAAAATATACTAAATTTTATTTAAAAGTATAGGGATATTGCACTAAAATGAAGTTGCAGCAAATATTTTAGAGACATCAAATCAAGCCATATTTCTGAATGATTTATATTAATTAATAACAAATATATACAAAGATTATATTTTGGTCATTAGTATTTTAATAGTTAAAATAATAGTTTTATTAATATTTTAATAGTTTAATTTAAAATAAAAACAATAGTTTTACTCTGACAAAGAAATGGTTGATTAGTTATTGTTACTTTTTATATAAGTTGTTGCCAATTTTACATTTTGCATATTTGAGGTGCTCAGGATAGCACTTTTTGGTGTTAAGGGCTTGCCCTGGTCTGCTCCTGACCATCTTTCAGAGATCCCAAACCAAATTTTGAGGATTTTTTTGGGTACCTCAAACTCCATCCCAAAACATTTTTTTGTATCCTGAACCTTGCCTCAAATTTCGACCCATAACCCTGAACACTCCAAATGAATATTCAGTGCTAATAAGTATGTTGTATTTTTATCCCAAATGAAACAGTATTTTGTCTTTGTGCCTATAGCTACTCTGTAAATTTTAAATAAATAATAAATCGTTCTTATTTCAGTTATCAGTCAGTTTGATTGGTACAAAAAATCATTAACAAAGTAACAATTGATTAAAAAAATAGTTGTAAGCAATCAAACAGCAAAGCAGGACAGTTATGAGCTTTGCTGCTCACCTCCCGGAGCTGCTGCCGGCTCCAGCTTTTAATGCTACACCAGATGAGCTGGAAGATCTTGCCGGCTACATAGCGGACATTGTTAAACAAAAACTTCTGCCCTTATCTAACTCTGCCGAAAATAAAAATGGCTGTCTAATTTGTAAAATTATTCCGCCTATTTTATCATCTGGCCAATTAGACAAACTCTCTACAATTGATAATTTCAATAGTGCAGCCGAAACCAATTCAACTTGTTGTTGGTCGCCGCCAGCTTTCTGCTACGACATTGATCTAATAAGATTTTGTCCCACTAAGCAGCGCATCGGGTTCGGCAATTTGACTGGCCAGTTACCCGAATGTCATCTAGCCGAGTTTGTTGTACGCAACGAGGCCAAAGAGACTGGAGCGTTTGCTTTGACTCCGTCGGCTGTTGAGACTCAGTTTTGGAGCTGCGTTAATTCGGGTTAGTTTTTTTTAATTAGCACTGTGGCTTCGTGAAGCTCTGTTGGATTTAAGATGTAAAAAAGAATAGGGAGAGAGGAAGATCTAGAGGACCACCTAGGAATAGAGACAGAGGAAGATCTAGAGTACCACTGGAGAATAGAGACTGAGGAAGATCTAGAGGACCACCTAGGAATAGAGACAGAGGAAGATCTAGAGTACCAGCTAGGAATAGAGACAGAGGAAGATCTAGAGGACCAGCTAGGAATAGAGACAGAGGAAGATCTAGAGGACCACCTAGGAATAGAGACAGAGAAAGATCTAGAGGACCACTGGAGAATAGAGACAGAGGAAGATCTAGAGGACCAGCTAGGAATAGAGACAGAGGAAGATCTAGAGGACCACCCAGGAATAGAGACAGAGAAAGATCTAGAGGACCAGCTAGGAATAGAGACAGAGGAAGATCTAGAGGACCACCTAGGAATAGAGACAGAGGAAGATCTAGAGGACCACCCAGGAATAGAGACAGAGGAAGATCTAGAGGACCACCTAGGAATAGAGACAGAGAAAGATCTAGAGGACCACTGGAGAATAGAGACAGAGGAAGATCTAGAGGACCAGCTAGGAATAGAGACAGAGGAAGATCTAGAGGACCAGCTAGGAATAGAGACAGAGGAAGGTCTAGAGGACCACCTAGGAATAGAGACAGAGAAAGATCTAGAGTACCACCTAGGAATAGAGACAGAGGAAGATCTAGAGGACCACTGGAGAATAGAGACAGAGGAAGATCTAGAGGACCACCTAGGAATAGAGACAGAGGAAGATCTAGAGGACCACCTAGGAATAGAGACAGAGGAAGATCTAGAGGACCACCCAGGAATAGAGACAGAGGAAGGTCTAGAGGACCACCTAGGAATAGAGACAGAGGAAGATCTAGAGGACCACCTAGGAATAGAGACAGAGGAAGATCTAGAGGACCACCCAGGAATAGAGACAGAGGAAGATCTAGAGGACCACCTAGGAATAGAGACAGAGAAAGATCTAGAGGACCACTGGAGAATAGAGACAGAGGAAGATCTAGAGGACCAGCTAGGAATAGAGACAGAGGAAGATCTAGAGGACCACCCAGGAATAGAGACAGAGAAAGATCTAGAGGACCAGCTAGGAATAGAGACAGAGGAAGATCTAGAGGACCACCTAGGAATAGAGACAGAGGAAGATCTAGAGGACCACCCAGGAATAGAGACAGAGGAAGATCTAGAGGACCAGCTAGGAATAGAGACAGAGGAAGATCTAGAGGACCACCTAGGAATAGAGAAAGGAATATCTAGAGGACCACCTAGGAATAGAGACAGAGAAAGATCTAGAGGACCACTGGAGAATAGAGACAGAGGAAGATCTAGAGGACCAGCTAGGAATAGAGACAGAGGAAGATCTAGAGGACCACCTAGGAATAGAGACAGAGGAAGATCTAGAGGACCACCTAGGAATAGAGACAGAGGAAGATCTAGAGGACCACTGGAGAATAGAGACAGAGGAAGATCTAGAGGACCAGCTAGGAATAGAGACAGAGGAAGATCTAGAGGACCACCCAGGAATAGAGACAGAGGAAGATCTAGAGGACCACCTAGGAATAGAGACAGAGGAAGATCTAGAGGACCACCTAGGAATAGAGACAGAGAAAGATCTAGAGGACCACCTAGGAATAGAGACAGAGAAAGATCTAGAGGACCACTGGAGAATAGAGACAGAGGAAGATCTAGAGGACCACCTAGGAATAGAGACAGAGGAAGATCTAGAGTACCAGCTAGGAATAGAGACAGAGGAAGATCTAGAGGACCAGCTAGGAATAGAGACAGAAGAAGATCTAGAGGACCACCTAGGAATAGAGACAGAGGAAGATCTAGAGGACCACCTAGGAATAGAGACAGAGAAAGATCTAGAGGACCACTGGAGAATAGAGACAGAGGAAGATCTAGAGGACCAGCTAGGAATAGAGACAGAGGAAGATCTAGAGGACCACCTAGGAATAGAGACAGAGGAAGATCTAGAGGACCACCTAGGAATAGAGACAGAGGAAGATCTAGAGGACCAGCTAGGAATAGAGACAGAGGAAGATCTAGAGGACCACCCAGGAATAGAGACAGAGAAAGATCTAGAGGACCAGCTAGGAATAGAGACAGAGGAAGATCTAGAGGACCACCTAGGAATAGAGACAGAGGAAGATCTAGAGGACCACCCAGGAATAGAGACAGAGGAAGATCTAGAGGACCACCTAGGAATAGAGACAGAGAAAGATCTAGAGGACCACTGGAGAATAGAGACAGAGGAAGATCTAGAGGACCAGCTAGGAATAGAGACAGAGGAAGATCTAGAGGACCAGCTAGGAATAGAGACAGAGGAAGATCTAGAGGACCACCTAGGAATAGAGACAGAGGAAGATCTAGAGGACCACCTAGGAATAGAGAAAGGAATATCTAGAGGACCACCTAGGAATAGAGACAGAGAAAGATCTAGAGGACCACTGGAGAATAGAGACAGAGGAAGATCTAGAGGACCAGCTAGGAATAGAGACAGAGGAAGATCTAGAGGACCACCTAGGAATAGAGACAGAGGAAGATCTAGAGGACCACCTAGGAATAGAGACAGAGGAAGATCTAGAGGACCACCTAGGAATAGAGAAAGGAATATCTAGAGTACCACCTAGGAATAGAGACAGAATTATCTAGAGGACCACCTAGGAATAGACGGGAATATCTAGAAGACCACCTAGGAATAGATGGGGAAAGTTTTAGGGGATCCCTGAGGAATAAGACAGAAATTTTTTTTATTTTCTATAAATCAAAATCGCTATCCGCAGCCTCATCAACCAGTTGTTCCCCATCGTTAATTGTCGAACATGGCGATCAGCTTCCCACCCTAACCGAAGACGACGGCTGGGAATTGGCTAGCAGTTTAGCCGATTGTTCGGGCGCCACCAACGTTGCTGCCATAGCAACCGAAGTTGAAGGCGAGCCGTGGTGGCGTTGTCACATTGGCGCTAGATTTGTATCTTCATCATCGTCCTCATTGGGGAAAATTTGGCAGACAGATTGGGCTGGTCTGGTGTCCTATCTGCATTGGGGCGAGTCTAGACTATGGTACTGTTCTAATCCTACTGACAAAGACTATCAACATCCCGGATGGCGTCTAGAACAAAGACCTGGCGAATTTGTTGTCGTATTGCCGGGCGCCAAGTTTGCTTGGCTAGATTGTGGCATTAATTTTATTGAATCGGCGAGATTCTGCCCAGTCAGTTGGTTGCCTGAGGCGCGAAGTGCCGGTTTGCCCGACATTGTCTGGCGCAGGGCTCTGCTGGACACTCTGGAATCAGCTAATGTTGCTGCTACTGCCGTTGATGCTAAGCAGCCTCAGTTGACGTTGTCAGCTGATCTGGCCGACCTGCTGCTTAGGGAGCTGGAGGTGAGACTAAAATATTGCACTGGATATTTTATTTAGTTCTCTGATTTATTTACACTTGAAGGCGTCATATCGGCATAGAGCGTATCGGTTGCGTGGACACATTATTGCTCTTAATTTTGCTACAATAAATACTCTTGACAAAAAATTCTGGTCTTTAGCTTTTAGAATCTAGATGAAACTTTTCTAAACACAGTTTTCGAAACTTTTCTAAACTAATATTCTTCTCTGGACGTAACATACTATTTTCTGGACAATAAATGCTATTCTTTGGACACAAAAACTTTTCTGTAGACATTAATCCCATTCTATGGACGCATAGTACTATTCTCTACACAATATATCCTCTATTCTTTAGAAAACAAAATACCCTTTATTGTCTAGACAAAAAATACCCTTCATTGTCTAGACACAAAGTACCCTTCATTCTCTAGACACAAGACACCTTAATTTATCCAAATTTGGTATAAAATAGGTGTATACACAAGCATATTTTTAGTGATTTTCCACTTTTATGTTGCCTATCGCTTGCTTGTGAAACCAACTTTCACTCTTACTTTCACAATTAAAAATCGATTTAAAAAAAAACCCACAGTCCCTCGCAACTTCAATCGCCAACCAATCCGATCAAGCAGCATTAGCTATCACAATAGACAATGGTCGAGTTCAACTAACAGCCCTTCGCAATCAGTACACCGATTGGCTAACATCTGTACAATCTTTGGAACAGTTTTCCGAACCCGAAGCTGTCAAACCGGAAAATAACGTTCAAAATTCCAGTTCAACAAAGATTAAACCAACATTGCCTGAACTGGAATCCGTAGTTTGGCAAGGTCTAGTCGATTTGCACTTATCCCCGGTTAGTTGCTCAATTCTAAATCGATTACGTAATTGTGTGAGATCCGGCAGGCGAGCCAGTCAGGTAGTCGACGCTCTATTGTCGTCGTCAGTTGCAGACGCCGCCGAAGCTTCCATTGTCGCTATTGAAGGCGGCGGAAACGAAGAAAAAGCAGAAGACTCAACGGATGAAACTGTCGTTAAATTGGAGCCGGAAGCGTCGATTGTCGCTGCGGCGCCGCCGGTTGTCGACGAGTCGGAAGTCGAAACTGTTCGAATTCGTCAGTTGCGTAAGCGTCTCCGATTTCCTCGCTGCGGCGGTCGTATTGGTCGACGACTTAACAAAATCTCTGAGGCGAGTTTTTTTGAAGTCTGTCGACGAATCGACCAGTTGCCGTGTCGCCTGTCCGACGAGCAAAACTCGGCGTTTGAATCGCTGCGCCGACGAGTGAACGATTGGCGCTCGCGTTGTTCCGCTTTGATGGCTGAATCTCAGGCCGACAATTGCGACACGGAGCCCGACAAGGATGTTGTAGCCGCCTTAGCAACCGAAGCGGCGCGTTATCTACCGGTTGCTATGGACGATTGGCCATGGCTGGCTGCTGTCTTTGAGCGTCAATTGTTTCTAGCTGAAGTGGACGCTGTTCTAAAAGAGATTGACAGCTCTAACGAGGCGATTCCCGACTCAGCCGCTGAGGAAGGGGACCAATCTACTAAGCAGAAATCGGCTTCTTTATCAACTTCTAGGAGCAGCAAGTTGAAATTGTTTCCAAGCGAATTGGCTCAACTATGCGCCAAAGGTTCTTCGTTGCGCGCTCAGACCGCCAAGTCTGAATCGGCTGTTAGTCGACTAATGGAATTGTTAAAAACCGGTCAGGATTTGGAAGCTAAGTAAGTTTTTATCGATTTTTTGTCTTCTAGCTGAATTTGTTAACCAATTTACATAAATATATTGAAAACTGAACGCAGGGCGCGCCGCTGCCTTGCCACGCGTCAGCGACTGCAAAAGCTGCAACAGCAGCAGTTGAGCTTGTCGGCGAGCGTCCAACAACAACAACAGCAACAACAGCAGCAGCAACAGCTGCAAGCCTCGCTGTTGAACGTTGACGATCTACAACAGTTGGTTGATGACGCTAATAAATTGCCGCTACGCTTGGCCTCGACAAAAGCTGCCGCCGAACTTTTAGCTAATATTCGACAATGGTCTGAGACGGTTGCCATGGAAACGGGTACGGGTCCCGCCGTAGCCTATCCGACTTTGGGTACACTGGAGCGACTGTTGGATGAAGGTCGAAAATTTTGCTTCAAACTCGAACAGCTCGGCGAATTGGAGAATCACGTATCGCAGGCCAAGGGCTGGTTGGATAGGACTGCTCGGAATTTTCTTAAGAAGCACTCACCCTACACGCTTATTCAGGTAAGGCGTCACTTTTTTCAATATTCGGGTTGCTAAGACACCATCCTCGCAGATCCTTTTGTTGCTAGGACATCGTCTCACAGATCTTCTGGTTTCTAGAATCCCTCCTCAGAGATCCTCAGGTTGCTATGATCCTAGCCTCAGAGATCCTCAGGTTGATAGGACGCCAAACTAACAGATCCTCAGGTTGCTAGGACACCGCCCTCACAGATGCTCAGGTTGCTAGGACACCGCCCTCACAGATCCTCAGGTTGCTAGGACGCCAAAGTACCAGATCCTCAGGTTGCTAGGACGCCAAACTACCAGATCCTCAGGTTGCTAGGACGCCAAAGTACCAGATCCTCAGGTTGTTGGGACGCCAAACTACCAGATCCTCAGGTTGCTAGGACGCCAAACTACCAGATCCTCAGGTTGCTAGGACGCCAAACTACCAGATCCTCAGGTTGCTAGGACGCCAAAGTACCAGATCCTCAGGTTGCTTCGACCTCAAACTACCAGATCCTCAGGTTGCTAGGACGCTAAACTACCAGATCCTCAGGTTACTAGGACGTCAAAGTACCAGATCCTTAGGTTGCTAGGAGGCCAAAGTACCAGATCCTCATGTTGCTAGGACGCCGCCCCCACAGATTCCTTATTTTACTAGACAGCACCCTAATAAAACAGCGAAACAATTATTACAAAAGCTCTACTAGTACTGAAACTCGAAACCACCTGCCAGGTTCTTCTACCCCGTTCGCCTCGATCGTTTCTACGCGACCACACAAAACCCGGCGCTATCCAACCGAATCAAACCTCCTCCGCTAAGAAAACGGCGGCGTCTAAAAAAGCATCGGGTGCTCTGAAAGAAGAAGCCAGCCAGTCCGGTAAGCAACAACAGCAGCAACAGCAGCAGCAGCAACAAAAGCAGCAGCCAAACCTGCTAGAACCAGTCGATCAATTCTCAGCCGATATAACGGATGCCGAGCGCGTCGCTTTGTATCAAGAATTAGCTGCCGCTGAATTGAAAGCCGCTCTGGCAGCCAGGTAAGTTTGGCGCTCGAACCCGGGACCTAGCATTTGAAAACTACTTATTTTAAATAACAATGTGAAAAAACAACCGCCGCAGACACCGCACGGGTCACGACCTGATCAAGGCCTCAACCTGCGTGTGCGGCCAACGCGGCAGCCCCAACAGTTTCATGCTGCAGTGCGAGCTCTGCCGTCACTGGTACCACGCCCAGTGCGTCACCCTGCCCAAGTATTTGAAACCGAAGTCCTTGGCTAGCGCCGGACAAGCCGCTATGAGAGCGGCCCTACGCGATCTGAAATACCTTTGCCAAGCCTGCGAACGGGGTCGCCGGCCGCGTGTTGAAACCATACTGAGCTTGTTGCTGTCGTTGCAACGCCTGCCCTGTCCCCTACTAGCCGGCGTGGCTCTCCAGTGCCTGACCGAACGAGCCATGTCTTGGCAGGATCGAACCCACTGCCTATTGTTGAGCAGTCCGGAACTCCGACGTGCTCTAGTCTGTTTGGCTAGGACAATGAAACTGCAGCTGCCGGATAAACTATTGCGCCAGCTGAATACTATGGTAACGTCGGGTGGAGGCGGAGAGCCTTCGATTAGTGCTGTGAGTACTGCTGCTACTGCCAATACTACTGCTAGTAGTATTGGTCCGTCGGCGGCTGTGGCGTCGTCGTCCTCTAGGAAGCCGCGAAAATCGCCGCTATTTCCTAGAGGACCGTCGACTCAAACATCGGCAGCGGGTCAGTCGAGCTCGTTGTCGCCGCCGTTGTTGCCACCGGGAGGCGAGCATCATCAGCATCATCACCAGCATCATCATCAGCATCACCAGCATCCATTGTTTCAAACGTCGCCTAATTCAACATCGGCCGCCGTGTCGAATTCTTCGCCAACAACGACAACAACAACGCCGTCGTCGTCGCTGATGCCAGCTAGGCGGCCTCGGCTGACGTTGAGTTCAGCGGCCAGGGCCCAGCTGGAATCGGCTATGCTCGAAGGCGACCTATTGGAAGTGTCGATGGAAGAGTCCACCTGGTTGTGGCATCTGTTGCAGGCTAGCGCTCCGGATGCTGCTGCTGTTGCTGCTGCTGCTGCTGTTGGCGTGGCTCCTGACGAGTTCGAAGGTGCCGTCGCTGCCCCCGTTGATGCCGCCGGTCTAACGGAAGATTCTGACGAAGTTGACAGCGACGAGATGGACGATAGTTCTTCCGTAGAATCGTCCAATGCCAACGCGTCGAATGCAGCAGCCGCCGCCGCGGCCGTCGGTGGCAGTCAGGACAGCGGCGGCGACGTGTCGGATGCCTATTCAACGTCGGCCATCGCTCTGGCGCCGGTGATGCTGCCTCCTGCTCAGTCAGCGGATTCGGCAACCAAATTAAAGTCCAATGCTTCTAGAAGAGGACGCAAGCCGCTTGGTAAGCGGTCTGTGACTGCTTCGATTGCTGCTTCTGCTAGCGTTGATGAAGAATTCGAGGAAGCTGAGCCAGTTGATAAGCGTCGACGGAAAGTTCGGACTCCAATGGAGGCGGTGAGTCTTTAACCTTTTTAAAAGCCTATATAACCTTTCACCTTATAAACAATTTTCCTTATTAAATATGTTTTTAAATACAGGCAGCTGAAAGAAGAAAGAAGCACTATAATAATCAGCCGAGATCGCAGTTTGCCTCTTCTTCTTCTTCTTCTGCTGCCAATGTTGCAGCTTCTTATTCCGGCTCGCCTTCAAAGCGTCAACAGCAGTCGCGCCCAAAACAGCAGCAGCAGCAGCAGCAGCCTGTTCAAAAGCGTCGAAGGGGAGGCTGGAGCGAGGACTGCGCTGCACAGAAATGTCACCAGCCGACTGGGTCTCAGGTTGGACGCTTTTTAATTTCTTTAATGCAAAAAATCCTAATTTTGCCCTGATTTTAAAAATGAAAGTTACCTAACAATCCAATCTAAAAATCACGGATCAAAAACGTCCCCCCTGCCTGGTAGAATTTCTCATTACGAGCGTAATATCAGTCCCTAAAGCTACAAATCCCAATCCCTTCGCTATTATACGATCAGCAAAAAAACCTTTTGTTATAAATCCCATTGAAATCCCAGCAAAAAGTCCCAATTATCAATCCCCACGCTAAAAATCCCATTAAATCCCAAATCTTATCTACAAATCCCAAAACGGGGATAAAAATCCTAATCTCAAACCTAAAAATTCTATTGAAACCCCAAGCCCAATCTACAAGTCCCATATCGGGGATTAAAATCCCAATCCCAAATCTAAAAATCCCATTGAAATCCCGAATATCATCTACAACTCCCAAATCAGGGAATAAAAGCCCTTTCCTTACAAATCCCTTCGAAATCCTAAATCTAATCTACAAGTCCCAAATTGGGGGTTAAAATCCCTATCCCAAATCTAAAAATTCCATTGAAATCTTAAATCTAATCTAAAACTTCCAAATCTGGGAATAAAATCCCTTTTCCTAAGCTACAAATCCCTTCAAAATCCCAAATCTAATCTACAAGTCCCAAATTGTGGATTAAAATCCCAATCCCAAATCTAAAAGTTCCATTGAAATCCCGAATCTCATCTACAACTCCCAATCAGTGATTAAAATCCCATTGAAATTCCAAACCTAATCTCCAAATCCCATCTATCGTTGATTGAAAATCCCAATCAAGCCCAAGCTAAAAAATCCTCAAATCCTCAAAGGTGAACTGGGTCGAATGCGACCAATGCCAGCAATGGTTTCATTGGATCTGCGTTGGCGTCAGATCTGTTGACGAATTGGCCGATTCTTACCTGTGCCCCGCCTGCCTGCTGTTGGCTGGCCCGTTGGAACCGGAGGAGGGGGATGATGATGAGCAGCAGCTGCAGCAGGAGCAGCGTCAACCATCGCCGACGCCCGACAATCAGGAGATCGACGAAGACGACGAAGACGACGACGAAGATATTGAAGAGCTGCTGCCGACGCCTGATGGTGAAGAGGATGATGATGAAGACGTGGACGACAACGAGGAGGAAGATGATGATGATGATGATGATGATGATTCGGATGCTGACCGTGGCGGAAAAGTCCCGTTGCCGCCTTGAATGCAAATGAAAATGACGTACGAATTTTTAATATTAAGGATCTCTGCTTCTATGGGGGGCTTCATTATAAGGATTTCTAACATTAAGGATCTCTGCTGGAATGGGATTTTTATCATAGGGATTTCAATTTACCGTAGGGATTTATAACATAAGGGATATTTGCTAAAATGGAATTTTTGTCTTAGCGATTTCAATTGAACGTAGTGATTTTTATTGAAATGAGATTTTTTTATCATAGGGATTTCAATTAAACGTAGGGATTTTTGCTGAAATGAAATTTTCATCTTGGGGATTTCAATTGAACGTAGGGATTTTTGCTGAAATGAAATTTTTTATCTTAGGGATTTCAATTGAACGTAGGGATTTTTGCTGAAATGAAATTTTTATCTTGGGGATTTCAATTGAACGTAGGGATTTTTGCTGAAATGAGATTTTCATCTTAGGGATTTCAATTGAACGTACGGATTTTTGCTGAAATGAAAATTTGATCTTAGGGATTTCAATTGAACGTAGGGATTTTTGCTGAAATAAAATTTTAATCTTAGGGATTTCAATTGAACGTAGGGATTTTTGCTGAAATAAGATTTTCATCTTAGGGATTTCAATTGAACGTAGGGATTTTTGCTGAAATAAGATTTTCATCTTAGGGATTTCAATTGAACGTAGGGATTTTTGCTGAAATAAGATTTTCATCTTAGGGATTTCAATTGAACGTAGGGATTTTGCTGAAATGAGATTTTTTTATTATGGTGATTTCAATTGAACGTAGGGATTTTGCTGAAATGAGATTTTTTTATTATGGTGATTTCAATTGAACGTAGGGATTTTTGCTGAAATGAAATTTTTATCTTAGGGATTTCAATTGAACGTAGGGATTTTTGCTGAAATGAGATTTTGACCTTAGGGATTTTAATTGAACGTAGTGATTTTTGCTGAAATGAGATTTTTTTATCTTAGGGATTTCAATTGAACGTAGGAATTTCTGACGTGAGGCATCGCTGCTCAAATGAAATTTTTGTCTTAGAGATTTCAATTAAACATGGATTTTTAACGCGAGGGATCTCTTCTGAAATTCGAATCTTATCATAGGGATTTTAATTGAGTTAGTATTTTTTACATCGGGGATTTAATTGGACTAATAGTGTGTGGACCTTAACTGAACTTAGATCTTTTAACATGTGGAATTTAATAGCCATAAAATTTTTATCTTAAGGATCTGTACTTGAATTTAAATTTAATTTGAAGTATTTTGCTGGGATTTTTACTAAACTCGAATTTTTAACGTAGCTACTAATTTTCACAAAATGTTATCTTTCTTTAAATTTCAAAATAATATTCAAATTTCATGTCAACAAAGCAAACTGTAATTTTGTATTTTTTTTAATCGAATCTTCTAATTACAAAAAATTATTTGTGTTGTCTAATATGTAAATTTTCTGTATGTAAAACGGACTTTTTAAAACTTTTTTTTCTGCATTTTATTGTTCTGTTGTTCATTGTTTATTATCAATTTTAGCTTTGTAACGTGTGTATAAATATAAATATAAGTGAGGGGCATTTTTTGTTAGTAAATAAATTAAAAAACTTGCTGCTTCTATGTATATGAATATTTGTAAGTGAATTATTTATATTTTTTACTATTGTTTTTTATTCAGTTCTTAGCAAGTAGGCAATAGATTTAAATAGAATTAATTTAAATTATAGATTTCATCAAGTTTTTGTTAAATTAATTTCAATTTCAGAGCATTTCAATGCTGTAATGAAAGTTTCATGTCTGCAGCCACTTTGCCGCAGTCATTCCATTTGGGTAAGTGTAAAAAAAGTTCTCGATTGTAAATATGTATTAGAGTTTTTAGTTTTACAATTCTTTAAATTTCTAGATTTTATCACTATCCATTTTAATTAATTTTTTTATGGAATTTGCTTGAACTAGTTGTTTCTTAGAAAAATTGTTTAAAAAACTGTTTCTTAGAAAATCTCTCCAGATTTATGTTTCTTAGAAATTAGCATAGTAAAACTTTCTAAGAAAATCATTTTCTTAGTCTTGACCTTAGATCAAGACCTTATTAGTCTTAATTTTTTTGTTTCTTTAGATATTTACAATTTGCTTCTTAAATTCCGTTTTAGTTTTTTAATTTTTTTTATCAACAAATTACTTAATAAGTTTTTCTGAGACTATTTTTTAAAATTAATTTTGTTAATTTAGACGCACGCACCCTTTGTCGCGGCTTTTCGCGTCTTGAGCGCAGCTTCGCGGAGATCTACGCGGAGGGCTGCAGCAGCAGCAGCGATGCTGGTAGCGGCAGCGGATCAAGCAGCAGCCATAGAAGAAACTCGTCTGCATCATCGAACACCTCTGGCACTAGTCGAGAATTGCTGTTTCAATTTCAACGTTTCTTACAGCAGAGAGGCGAGCGTCATCTGTTGCAATTCTGCTTGGCTGTTGACTCGTTTCGGATTGTCTGCTCAAGTCGGTGCTCCGCTGTGGCCACCAGCTTGGCCGCAGAGTCAGATGAACAGCGAAGTGGTATTAATCGATTGAGAGAGTGTGAGATCGATATCACCTTGATGCCTTGATAATCGTGCCTGAACTGTCATGACAATCATGCCTAAAATGTCACGAGAATCACGCCTAATCTGTCATTAGAATCATACCTAAACTGTCATTAGAATCATACCTAAACAGTCACGAGAATCACGCCTAATCTGTCATTAGAATCATACCTAAACTGTCATTAGAATCATACCTAAACTGTCATTAGAATCATACCTAAACAGTCACGAGAATCATGCCTAAACTGTCATGACAATCACGCCTAATCTGTCATGAGAATCACGCCTAATCTGTCATAAGAATCATGCCTAAACTGTCATGAGAATCATGCCTAAACTGTCATGAGAATCAAGCCTATGTCATGAGAATCATGCCTAATCTGTCATGAGAATCAAGCCTATGTCATGAGAATCACGCCTAATCTGTCATGAGAATCATGCCTAATCTGTCATGAGAATCACGCCTAATCTGTCATCAGAATCATGCCTAAACTATCATGAGAATCAAGCCTATATCATGAGAATCATGCCTAAACTGTCATGAGAATCAAGCCTATATCATGAGAATCATGCCTAATCTGTCATGAGAATCACGCCGAATCTGTCATGAGAATCATGCCTAAACTGTCATGAGAATCATTCCTATGTCATGAGAATCATGCCTAATCTGTCATGAGAATCACGCCTAATCTGTCATCAGAATCATACCTAAAGTGTCATAAGAATCATACCTAAACTGTCATGAGAATCATACCTAAACTGTCATGAGAATCATGCCTAAACTGTAACGAGAATCATGCCTAAACTGTCATGACAATCATGCCTAAACTGTCACGAGAATCATGCTTTAACTCTCATGAGAATTATGCCTAATCTGTCACAAGATTCGTCCCTAAACCGTCATTAGAATTTACCTTTGATAATTGTCGCTATTCTATTTAAATAACCACTTTAAAGTCTGTCTGTCTGTCTATCGGTTAGTTATTTTCAACCTATTTAATTGTTTCAGTAATCGAATCAGATGCCGTCTCACTATACAAAACTTATTTGTCACCTGAGGCTACACCAAAATTACCATTAGACGATGCTATTAAAGTACAAATTATTGGTTAGTAAATTTAACAATTGACTTAATTAAATAGTAAATATGAAGTGTACTATAATTTATGTAAAAATCAAACTCCCTTACACAGAAGCCATTTGCTCAAAAACTACTACTGGTTGCATTGAATCAACAATTTTTGATGACGCTAGAAATGCTGTCTACAATCTATTGGCTAATCAGTGAGTTATGCTTATTTTTCAATTGAAAATACGTTAAGGATAGAAAAGGTAGGATTTAGGGGAAGATGCTTTGTAAGAAAGGGTAGAAAATTTAGGATCAAGGGAGTAGTTTTATAAGTAAAGGCAGAATAGTTAGGGTAAGAAAGTACTAATGTGGAGATATACTTTAGTAGGGCAATAGAAAAATGAAAAAAGAAAGGTACAACCTAGTACGCTAGTGGCACTTTTACGAGCGTAGCTATCAAATTTAAATATTAGTACTAACTAAATAGTGTTTACAGTCGATCTATAGTGTAAATAGTACGATATTTATCAAGCACTTCTGCACACTTGCTCCGTTTGCTCCGAAGTCAATGTTTATTAGCAGTATTTGGTAAAATTCATTTTCCACTGGTTGGGGTACACTTTTTATTTCCCCCAGAGACGTCAGTAGTTACTTGGCATCAGAGTTAAACATCTGAGTGTTAGTCGAAAACACATTTCAGTGCGCTATAGGGCTGTCTGTAACACGACTCGATTTCTCCCCTCATTTTTGGCAGGCACTACAACGAGTTCTTATCTAGCCCCGTTCTGGCCGAATACCAGCTCGAATTTCTTACTAATCGTTTAGCCGAATTGAATATTTCCGATATTGTTTACTGCAGTTCGCTGGTATTTAACTTTATGGAGGTGAGTACCGGTATGCTGTGATTGTTTTATAAATAGTATTTGTTTTTTGGTAACAGAAGACAGACAGACAGACAGACAGACAGACAGACAGACAGACACACAGACACACAGACACACAGACAGACAGGCAGACAGACAGACAGACAGACAGACAGACAGACAGACAGACAGACAGACAGACAGACAGACAGACAGACAGACAGACAGACAGACACACAGACACACAGACACACAGACACACAGACAGACAGGCAGACAGGCAGACAGACAGACAGACAGACAGACAGACAGATAGACAGACAGAAAGACAGGCAAATCGATTAGATAGATAGATAAATCGATGTTTTTAATCATAAAATTGAAATTATGACTAACGTGGTAATATTTCGTGCGAAAATCGAAAATGGTCTAAAATAGAAAATAAAAAATGGTTGCTATAGCTATAATTTGCTAAGCAAGGTTCAAATGCATTAGCTTGACAGAAAAAATGTGTCACGTTCTGAATAACTAATTATTGTTTGGTGAGAAAATAACAGCGTGGAATTTTTTAATTTTGCATAGCTCTTCTCCCTTAATGTAGACAGCAAATAAAAGTTTTGCGAAAAATCTTTATACTATTTTTTCTATCGCCGACTTATAATCGATAAAAGGTTGTTTTATTTTGTAAGCAAAACTTTACGGTTAAATTACAACAAAAAACTACTACTACTACTATACTACTACTACTACTACTACTACTACTACTACTACTACTACTACTACTACTACTTTTACTACTACTACTACTACTACTACTACTACTACTACTACTACTACTACTACTACTACTACTACTACTACTACTACTACTACTACTACTACTATACTACTACTACTACTACTACTACTACTACTACTACTACTACTACTACTACTACTACTACTACTACTACTACTACTACTACTACTACTACTACTACTACTACTACTACTACTACTACTACTACTACTACTACTACTACTACTACTACTACTACTACTACTACTACTACTACTACTACTACTACTACTACTACTACTACTACTACTATACTACTACTTTTACTACTACTACTACTACTACTACTACTACTACTACTACTACTTTTACTACTACTACTACTACTACTACTACTACTACTACTATGCTACTACTACCGCTACTACTACTACTACTACTACTACTACTACTACTATACTACTACTTTTACTACTACTACTACTACTACTACTACTACTACTACTACTACTTTTACTACTACTACTACTACTACTACTACTACTACTACTATGCTACTACTACCGCTACTACTACTACTACTACTACTACTATAATACTACTACTACTACTACTACTGCTACTACTACTACTACTACTAATACTACCTCCATCCTATTTTCGCAGTACATGGACAGTCTTGGCGCTTCTAAATTTTTACAATTCCTATTCGATGTACGAAATTTCGAATCAAATGCTGCCTGCACTTCGTCCGCCGCGACAACGGCAACTGCGGTGGCGGCTGCCTCTCAAGAAGACGCCATCCGTCTGTACGATCGCTACTTCTCGCTGCAAGCCACCTGTCCTATTGGTTTTGACAATCAATTCCGTTTAGAAATTGAAATCGCTTTGTGCCCCAGCCAAGCTGACGCGGGAGTTCGTTTTGATTGTTTTGAACGGGCTAAACAGCTTGTGCTGCAGTATCTTCAGGCGGTGAGTTGCTTTATGCGTGCAGATGGTTTAGTCGGATGTACCTGAATATTTGTGTCAGCGACTGTCTATTAGAGTCAGGAAGATCTAAATATTTGTGTAAGTAGCGACTATCTATTAGTCAGGAAGATCTAAACATTTGTGTCAGTAGCTACCAGCTATAAGAGGCAAGAAGATCTAAATATTTGTGTCAGTAGCGACTATCTATGAGAGTCAGGAAGATCTAAATATTTGTGTCAGTAGCTACTAACTGTAAGAGTCAGCAAGATCTAAACATTTGTGTCAGTAGCTACCAACTATAAGAGTCAGAAAGATCTAAACATTTGTCAGTAGTGACTGTCGTGTCTCTCGTAACGCAAGAAGAGTTATCTACTCGTTTATTAAAGATTCGAAGTTCGCGCTCAAGAGGGGTTCCTCTTTTTACTTCACCATAAAACGCATGCCGCGCAAAAGAAAGGGACAGACAGACTACGCTAATGTCATAGAGGGTTAGAGCATAGACAGTTTGTTGCTTCGGCACCACATCCCCCCGTCACCAACGAGCGGACAGGCGATCAGGAGGGACACCCTTGTTGTTCCTCTCGCTTCTTCTTGGCTGCGGGTCAGTCACCTCAGGTCGAGCCACTTGAGGTCGTTCCTCGGCTGTTGGCTCGGCTGGGTCGCTTGTCGGTGTCTCCAGAAACTCAGACTCCGGGCCACCGTCGTCAGCCTCGGCCCCGGCCGCGGCTGTCAGAAGCCGCAACTGATCCCGGTGCGCCAAGACGGGCCGGTCCGCCTCGGTCCGGGTGATGATCGCCGTGTTGTGGCCGGCCTGCACCACGAACCGGGCGAGCTCCTTTGGGGCGCCTTGACGAGCCTGGTAGGCGACCGGAGCATCCGTCTCAAAAGTCAGCGTCAGCGGGCTCCTCAGCTGACGACCCATCAGCGCCGAGGGGCTGCCCCGGCCGTCGCTCCGTGGAGTCGCTCTGTAGTTCAGCAGCAGCTTGGCTAAATACGCTTCAAATGATCCTTGATGAGCCGCGAATGCCTTGAGTCCTCGCTTGACGGTCTGCACCATCCGTTCCGCACAGCCGTTGGACTGCGGATGGTACGGCGGTGTGAATAGCTGGGTGCAGCCGATCCGCTTGAGCCAACCGTGGAGCTCCTGGTCATGAAATTCCGGCGCATTGTCAGACACCAGCGTCTGCGGCACGCCTTGCCTAGAGAAGATCGCCCGCAGCACCCGGATCACCGTTCTTGCGCTCTTGTCGGCCACATGCACAGCTTCTGGCCAGCCAGAGAAAGCGTCAACCAGCACCAGGATCAGGCCGACCCCGGGCACGTGCGCATGGTCCATGTGCACCCGCTTCCAAGGAGTCTGCTCAGCAGGCCAGGTGTGCAGAGTGCGGGCTGGCTGCGGCCGAATGCTAGTACAGGTCGAGCACTGCTTCACGTACCTCTCAACATCGTCGCAATAACCTGGCCACCACGCCTCACGTTTGAGTCGGTTCCGGGTTGCCAGAGCTCCGCTGTGAGTTACCCCATGAGCCGCCTGCAGGATCTTGCTGCGGACAGTGGCTGGCGGAACCAGCAAGTCGCCGAGGCATACGATGCCGTTCTCAATCGTCAGCTGATGTCTCACCGCCTTGTACGGTCGCTCCGCAGCCGAACAGTTGGACCATACGTTCCGTTGGATCCGCCGCTTGATCTTGGTGAGCACCGGGTCGCTTTCCGTGTCCCGGCGGATCTCGTCCAGCTGCAGCAAGTCAGTCTCGGTCCAGTGAATGAAGCCGTCATCGCCACTAGAGTGCTCGCTGTCGTCGTTCTCGAAGGTCATCCTTGACAGGGCGTCCACGTGCGGGATGCAGCTGCCCTTGACGTAGGCGATGTCGAAGTCGAACGCAGCCAGCTGGATCGCCCACCGCATGATCCGCGCTGAAGTCACCTTGGGCAGCTCCCGGCTCGGTCCGAAGATAAATTCGAGTGGCTGGTGATCGCATTGGAGCAGAAATTTCTTACCCAGCAGAAAATGCTTTGCCCGCTGAGTCGCCCAGACAACCGCCAGGGCCTCCCGCTCGATGTTGGAGTAGTTGCGCTCAGCGGGTGTGAGGCGCCTGGACAGGTACAGCACCGGATGGCCGTCCTGGGTGAGGATGCCCGACACTGCGAACTCACTGGCGTCTGTCGTCAGAGTCGTTGTCTTCCTGGGGTCGAAGATGCGAATCACCGGGTACACTGCCAAAGCGCGCTTGAGGTCCTCAAAAGATTTCTGCTGCTCCGAGCCCCACACGAAGCAGGTTTTCTGGCTCCTCAGTGCAGTCAAAGGCTCAATCTTTTCCGAGTAGGCCTCGATGTAGCGCGCATAGTAGTTGGTGAGGCCCAGGAATGACTCCAGCTCTTTCTTTGTGCTCGGCGGCTTGACTTTCTGGATCTTTTCCACAAGCTTCTTGTCAGGTCGAACTCCGTCTGCGGAGATGCGATACCCGAGGAAGGAGATTTCGGTGCTTCTAAAAACGCACTTCTCGGGGTTAATCTCCATGCCGGCGTTCTTCAGCTTGCTTAACAGTCGGACAACCTTGGCGTCCAGCTCGGCTTCCGACGGAGCGCCCACGCAGATGTCGTCCTGGTAGATCACCATGTTGGAGACCGCGTCGCCGATGGTGGCCTCCATGGCTGCCTGGAACTGGGCGCTGGCCGTCTTGACTCCGTAGGGCATCCGCGTCCACCGCAGCAGGCCAATCGGCGTGTTGATGGTGAGCACCTCTCTGGCGCTGTCGTCCAGCTCGATCTGGTTGTAGGCATTCGTCAAGTCGACGGTGGCGAAGTGGGTCATGCCGGCCAGGGCGCAGAAGGCGGACTCGATGTTGGGCAGTGGGTAGGAGTCGGCACAGATCTTCGGGTTGACACCCACCTTGTAGTCCGAGCAGATGCGGAGGTCGCCGTTCGGCTTTCGCACCACGACGATCGGCGACGCCCAGCGGCTGCCGCCGGACGGCACGGGCTCCAGAATCCCACTCTGCACCATCTTCCGCAGCTTCTCAATCACCAGCGGCTTCATGTGGATCGGCACCTGACGCGCCTCAAAATAGCTCGGCTGCGCATTCCCCTTCAGTAAGATCCGGGCTTTGAAGCCCCGCAGCTTGCCCAGCGACGGGGCAGTCTCTGTATGGCTGATGGAGACTCCCTCCAGCTTGAAGTCTAAGGCGTCGGTACCCAGTAGTCCATGATTCTTCTCGCACGCTGTCACAGTGAACTCAACGCAGGCAACTCTGTTGCTGAGCTCCACCACAGAGTTGAAGCAGCCCAGGGTCTTGATGACGGAGCCGTCGAACTGGCGAAGCTGCCTGGGACACCGCTTCAGCCGAGGTTCTCCCAAGGCTTTCCAGAAGTTCTTGGGGATGATGCTGGTGTCGGACCCGGAATCCAGCTGCATCGCCAGCAGCTTTCCGTCGAGCTTCACATTCTTGATACTGCTCGCCTTTACTTTGTTCGTGCTGCTGACAGTGAAGACTGGGTCGCCTTCCGGTTCCTCGGCCTCGAGTTTGTGTGCCGCCTTGCTTTGGGAGCTGCTTCTGCACACTGCGGCAAAGTGGTTGCGGCGTCCGCATTTTGCACAGGTCTTGCCCCAGGCTGGGCATCGGCCGCTCTGATGCCTTTGGCCGCAGAACCTACACTGCTTGTCGGCACTCCGGTTCTTGTCCACACTGGCAATGGCTGCTGCGGCTGGCTGTTCGGCTGAGTTGCCGGCTGCAGTCTGCTTGAGCTGCTCAGAGCTGCTGTACTGCTGAATGAGCTCCAGCTGCTGAACGTAGCCGACGCAGTCATCCAGATTCACAGCTGCCGAGGCGCTCTGGATGAACTCGAGAGTCTTGGCCCGGTGCTGCCCATTCTGCAGACCGCTGATCAGCATCGTCTGGATGAGCTCGTCCTCTGCGGTCTGATGGCAGTCCTCGGCATTCAGCTTGCTGAACTCGCAGTACCGGGCGGCATCCCGGAGGCGCTGAGCGAACAGCTGAATCGATTCGCCGGACTCTTGCCGCAGAGCCATGAACTTGGAACGCTCAGCGATGATCAGCTTCTTCTTCGGCGCCACCTTCTCCAGGATCAGCGCGCTGATATCTGCAAAGTCCATCTTCTCCAGCTCATTGGGCTGCGCCATCACCGAGACTCTGCGGACCGCATCAACTCCAGCTCTGGACAGGAAGAGGTCGGTGATCTGGCGTTCTTCATCGGAGTCCTTCAGTTTTTTGTTGCGACTGAGTGCCGCGAAACTTCGGAGCCACGCCTCAGTCATGGCCGGATCGTTGAGTGGCAAGTCACTTGCTTGCGACGCCATTGTCGTGTCTCTCGTAACGCAAGAAGAGTTATCTACTCGTTTATTAAAGATTCGAAGTTCGCGCTCAAGAGGGGTTCCTCTTTTTACTTCACCATAAAACGCATGCCGCGCAAAAGAAAGGGACAGACAGACTACGCTAATGTCATAGAGGGTTAGAGCATAGACAGTTTGTTGCTTCGGCACCACAGTGACAATCTATAAGAGTTAGCGAGATCTAAACATTTGTGTCAGTAGCTACCAACTATAAGAGTCAGCAAGATCTAAACAATTGTGTCAGTAGTGACTATCCATAAGAGTCAGGAAGATCTAAACATTTGTGTCAGTAGCTACCAACTATAAGAGTCAGAAAGATCTAAACATTTGTTTCAGTAGCTACCAACTAGAAGAGTCAGGAAGATATAAATATTTGTGTCAGTTGGACTTTTAAGACTTGCGCAGTTAATATTCAGGGTTCGCTTATCAGTTTAATAAGGAGCGTCTAATCTAATATGGAATCAAATTCGTTAATTTCGCAGGCCTACGTACCCTCCTACCTGAGCAGCGGAATGCTCAGTAATCACATAGCCAGTCTCACTTATCTAGTTGACACGGCCTATTTGCGTTCCGCTAAGCAACAAAAACAACAACAACAACAACAACAACAACAACGACAACAAAATCAGATGTGCCGTCACAATTCCTCTTCAACTTCTTCAACGATGGTAGCTGGGTCAGCGTCGGCAGTTCATCAATCAGAAACTCGTCCAATGAACAGCAATGGCAGCGTACATTCCGAGCCAGTCACTAGTACAGATTATCAAAGAACAATAGTGAATTTTGGCAGAGTTGATCATTTGGGCCGATTTCATTCCGATTTGGATCCAATTGATGGTCGAACAAGCGGCGATAGTGGCGTATCAATTGCTGGAAAACTTTTCAAACGTATTTTAACTCAAAGTGTCGAGTCTAGAGATTCTACGGATCACTCTAATGAGCAAAAACAGCAGGATCCTAGCGCCGTGGCTGAGTCAATTATTAATGAGGTGCGCTCTCTGACTAGGCGAGCTGGTTCAAGTGGCAAATATTGAGGAAAAATCTAAAACTTTTTTGTGTTTTTTTAGACTGCGTTTTCCCCACTGTCCATTTGTGATTTATTCACTTTAATCAATCTAATAAATAGGATAATTCTCATGAAAGAAGAGGGAGCTAAGAGGCTGATTCTCATGAAAAAGAGAGGTAGCTAAGAGGCTGATTCTCATGAGAGAGAGGTAGCTAAGAGGCTGATTCTCGTGAAAGAGAGAGGTAGATAAGAGGCTGATTCTCGTGAGAGAGGTAGCTAAGAGGCTGATTCTCGTGAAAGAGAGAGGTAGCTAAGAGGCTGATTCTCGTGAAAGAGAGAGGTAGCTAAGAGGCTGATTCTCGTGAAAGAGAGAGGTAGCTAAGAGGCTGATTCTCGTGAAAGAGAGAGGTAGCTAAGAGGCTGATTCTCGTGAAAGAGAGAGGTAGCTAAGAGGCTGATTCTCGTGAAAGAGAGAGGTAGCTAAGAGGCTGATTCTCGTGAAAGAGAGAGGTAGCTAAGAGGCTGATTCTCGTGAAAGAGAGAGGTAGCTAAGAGGCTGATTCTCGTGAAAGAGAGAGGGGGCTAAGACGCTCACTCCCATGAAAGAAAGCGGTAGACTGATTTTTATGAGCTGGATGGGCAGCAGAGAGACTGATTTTTATTAAAGAGCACAATATTAATGTCTCATTGTCATAGTGCCTAGTAAACCTATTTCTGTATTAATTTTTCATCTCTTCCTACAAATATATATTTGTCTTCCAATGGTAGTTGGACTTTTAAGTAGCCTTGTTGTATGACTAACTATATAAATGTTACACGGTTAATGCTTTCATTTTTTCATTTTCTCACTTCGATTTCAAAATTTATAAATGATTATTAATGCTTACTAATGCATGTAATTATATTCGCAGGCTGCAATTTTGAAACTGATTATGTACATATTTGCTTCAACTGAAAATCAAATTAAAAAAATTTTACTTTATTACTCGTAGTTAGTATATTTTTTAAATTTATATTCCGGTTGTGATTTTATTTTAGCTAAGTACTAGGACCCTGCCAATTTATAAATTTTTCAGCAAATCAATTAGTTTTTTGAAATCAATCGGTCTAAAATGTAATTTTCACTAGAGTCATAAGTAACACTAGAGTAATTTCTGCACTGCATTCATTGTTGATTAACTTGCCCATTGCCGCGTGAATTATTCAGATATCTGTTGATTATTCTACGGTGTGTTTTTTGCATGGTGTCTTCTGAATTGCTAACCTTGTATTCATTTATATGTGATTGCTTTATGATTTATAATCTATGGTTTTGTTTTGTAATTATATACATGTGCTGTACAAGTAACTACTAATGAATTTGCAAATTATTACTATTGTACAGAATTATATCTAAGCGAAATAAAATTTAGAAAAGATTTTGATTAAAAAAAAGAGGTTATGAATTATTTTCTTTTAAAACATTAATGCGTAGCAAGTAGTTTCTGTTAATCTTGCCCTGTAGATAATTTAGGGTATACTAAACTCACATTTAGCTTAACTTCTTAAAATTGCTTCTAAAGTCCAAAATCAGTCGAAAATTGCTTTCTTGTACTGTCACAGACAGACAGACAGACAGACAGACAGACAGACAGACAGACAGACAGACAGACAGACAGACAGACAGTCTGGCTACTTGATATTTCAATTCCAATACAAAACAACCATATAAGGATTTGTTGCAATCAAATTCTTTTGCTACAATAATCACTGACGTTTTCCCAAGAAAAAATCTGATAATTGTCAGCTGTTTCGAAGACACGTTAAGAAACGCCTCGTTTCGAAAAAGAATTTTCTGATTGTAACTGTCAGCAGGGCTGTCACAAAATATGATAAAACAACTGTATAAAATACACGAACTCTTCTTGCTCGAAGCGATACAGAAAACTTAACTACGATAGATTGCAACCATGTTTCCAAGCGGCTATACTGCTTCATCTCTGCTTCTCGCTATTATTGCTGCAGTTGGCTGCAATATAGTGAGCGCTTCCCCTATTGCTTGCACCAACAACGAAGAGTGTCAAACTTCCAAGATTTGCATCAACATCTACCGCCCTGTGTGTGGGGTTGACGGCAAGACCTACTCTAATGAGTGCTTCGCTAAAGTGGCCGGTGTTGAGGTGAAGCACAGCGGAGAGTGTCCATCTTCGGTCAAGGGAATGTGCAACAAAATGTTCAGTCCAGTGTGCGGCGTTGACGGCAAGACCTACTCTAATGAGTGCTTCGCTAAAGTGGCCGGTGTTGAGGTGAAGCACAGCGGAGAGTGTCCATCTTCGGTCAAGGGAATGTGCAACAAAATGTTCAGTCCAGTGTGCGGCGTTGACGGCAAGGCCTACTCTAATGAGTGCTTCGCTAAAGTGGCCGGTGTTGAGGTGAAGCACAGCGGAGAGTGTCCATCTTCGGTCAAGGGAATGTGCAACAAAATGTTCAGTCCAGTGTGCGGCGTTGACGGCAAGACCTACTCTAATGAGTGTGTAGCTAGGCAGGCTGGCGTTGAGGTGAAGCACAACGGAGAGTGTCCATCTTCGGTCAAGGGAATGTGCAACAAAATGTTCAGTCCAGTGTGCGGCGTTGACGGCAAGACCTACTCTAATGAGTGTGTAGCTAGGCAGGCTGGTGTTGAGGTGAAGCACAACGGAGAGTGTCCATCTTCGGTCAAGGGAATGTGCAACAAAATGTTCAGTCCAGTGTGCGGCGTTGACGGCAAGACCTACTCTAATGAGTGTGTAGCTAGGCAGGCTGGTGTTGAGGTGAAGCACAACGGAGAGTGTCCATCTTCGGTCAAGGGAATGTGCAACAAAATGTTCAGTCCAGTGTGCGGCGTTGACGGCAAGACCTACTCTAATGAGTGTGTAGCTAGGCAGGCTGGTGTTGAGGTGAAGCACAGCGGAGAGTGTCCATCTTCGGTCAAGGGAATGTGCAACAAAATTTACAGTCCAGTGTGCGGCGTTGACGGCAAGACCTACTCTAATGAGTGTGTAGCTAGGCAGGCTTGTGTTGAGGTTAAGCACAACGGAGAGTGTCTGTAGACTTTAAAATCGATAACATCACGATAAACAGATGGTGATTTTTCCAGTGGCAGTGTGTTTTTTTCAATTTTAAAGTCCCTGAGATTCCAAAAGCAAATCTAATGTTTGAGAGTGTTTTGATTAGCAAATATATTAACAGCCCTTTAGTTTAGATGTCAACGGTTATTGGTGCTATTCTGAAGTTGTAAAGAATTTCCTTCCAATTTTTTTTCAGAAGGTGCTTGAATTTCTTTTAATATTTTCGACAGGCAACTAATATAAGTAGAAGACATCAGTTTTAAGGAATTCGAACATTTAAATAACAAACAAAAACATATAATGGACGAACACTTGGCCGCGGCCCGCGATCGCAGGGAACGCGCTGTGGGCCGATTGAAACAACCATTGAGAAATTTCGGATCGGCTCATCTAGTCTGCGGTCTGCTGCTTGGCGCCTGCGAGATTGTCATGTTTGTTAAGCTGGTTGGCCTAGAGCAGGTGAATAGTGTTACTTCGTCGTTAATGAGAAACCATTAAGTTTCTTTTAGGTGCAAACAGTGAGTTGATAAGCCTGAGGGGGTTAGGCAAACAGTGAATTGATAAGGGGGGTTAGGCAAGCATTGAGTTGATAAGCGGGGCGGTTAGGCAAACAGTGAGTTGATAAGCGAGGCCAAACAGTGAGTTAATATGTTATTTGACTTATCAAGTGAGTTGATAAGCGGGGACAACAAGTGAGTTAAATCAGCTTTAACAAAAGCCGGCAATTGCAGGTGCCGTCTCGCCGATTCCACCAGCTAGTCATATTCCTATCGCCAGTGTTTATCATCACCGGCTTACTGTCACTGGCTGTTTATTTCACACCGCCAACTTCCCTCCGTCGGATCGGTGTGCTCAGCGTTGTAGCCGCCGCCGCCGCTCTGTGTTGCTCCGTCATCGGCATCTCCGTAGTGTCGAATAGTCTGCAGGTGCACGCCGAAGCTGTCAATCAGCAAGGATTTATAAACGCCGATAATAATAATAATAATTTCTCAGTTGCTATGCACGCTATAGAAGCGGCTCTGTTAGGTATTGAAACCCTTGCTAGCATTGGCCATCTGATCTTGGGATGTCGTCAATTTTGCTGTCGCGAGTTGCACCCGATTGGAGACGACGACGGTCGCGACAGAGATGCTGTCGGTGTTGATGACGGCGGCGGGCCGGTCGCTCGTAGCGCCAGTCGCGACAGCCGCTTGTCGCCCTACTACGAGCAGAGCAACCAGAGTTTTCTGCTTCTGGCTAGGGAGCGCGAGCTGGGCGCGCTGGCTCGCGTGTGACTTTGTGAATTGAGCATGCAAGTAGTGATTTTTTAAAAAGACGATTGAGTTTTTCGCTATTGGGATGTTAGTATGTGCGCTGCGGCTTGCGCTAGCTTTTTGTTTTGCTTGTTCTTGTCTTTCTTTAATAAGCTCTTTGCTTTTTAGGGCAGCTCCGCTTTTCTTTTTTCGAGTCTGTTTTTGCACTTTGTTGTTTAAACATTCTGTTTTCTTCTCTTTGTCTTTCTGTCTGTCTGCCTGTCTGTGTCTGTGTCTGTCTGTCTGTCTGTCTGTCTGTCTGTCTGTCTGTGTGTCTGTCTGTCTGTCTGCCTGTCTGTCTGTCTGTCTGTCTGTCTGTCTGTCTGTGTGTCTGTCTGTCTGTCTGTCTATCTGTCTTTCTGTCTGTCTGCCTGTCTGTTTGCCTATCTGTGTGTCTGTCTGTCTGTCTGTCTGTCTGCCCATCTGTCTGTCTGTCTATCTGTCTGTCTGTGTGTCTGTCTGTCTGTCTGTCTGTGTGTCTGTCTGTCTGTCTGTGTGTCTGTCTGTCTGCCTGTCTGTCTGTCTGTCTCTGTCTGTCTGTGTGTCTGTCTGTCTGTCTCTGTCTGTGTCTGTGTGTCTGTCTGTCTCTGTGTCTGTGTTTCTGCCTGTCCGTTCCTGGTTTTCTTGAATGTCTACGTTTAAATTCATTTAAAAAAGGTTAATATCTGATGCACTTTGCCCGCCTATCAGTTTATTCTGCATAATTATCTATCCCTTTTATAACCAAATTGTTACTTAAACAGCTTATTGGGCTTATATTGTTATAAAATTTTTGATATTCCAAATCGCTTTATATTAAAACGAACTTTGCCGCTTTTCAAATTGATTATTATATCTACTTTGAGCTTGAATTTTTAGCACTTTGATTTATTTCTATTTCAAGTAAAATGTATAATCAAGTGATCTACTGCGATAGCACCTTATCTATCTATTGCTTCATTATTTTTTTATAATTCCAAAAAATGACTTACAATGTCTTACTAACATTACTAACAGTAGGTTCAAAATTAAGCGACCGCTTTTTACGCGTTTTTTGCGTTGCAGCTTATGACTATAAAGCTTTTCCGAATGTGATATTTACATGATATTGCTTAGCCTTTATTGCTATTCAGTATTATCAATTATTCAGTATTAAAGGCCTGCTTTTTTGGACCTTTTAGCAACAGGCTTTTTTATTTTTTCTATCGCGAAATCATTCATAATCCACGCATATTTTATGCTCCTGCGATTTTTTTCTATCTTTTGAAGCTTTGCAGTTTCTGCTTTTTCCATTCTTGGAAAAAATTGTTTTCTCAGTTTTAAATACAAGCTCAGACACCACTGCACAGCAGACGTTGCTTTAATTTCTGCTTATAAACGTTATGAATAGTGTAAGATTTTGATATTTTTTGTATACGTTCTTATTATATATTTGTAGTTTTCAAGTCCTAGATCCTCATCTTGACAGTCCCAAATCCTCATCTTGACAGTCCCAGATCCTCATCTTGTAAGTCACAGATCCTCATTTTGACATTACCATATCCTCATCTTGACAGTCCCAGATCCTCATATTGACATTCCCAGATCCTCATCTTTACATTCCCAGATCCTCATCTTGACAGTCCCAGATCCTCATCTTGACAGTCCCAGATCCTCATCTTGACATTTCCAGATCCTCATCTTTACATTTCCATATCCTCATCTTGACATTCCCAGATCCTGATATTGACAGTCCCAGATCCTCATCTTGACGGTCCCAGATCCTCATCTTGACAGTCCCAGATCCTCATTTTGACATTACCATATCCTCATCTTGACAGTCCCAGATTCTCGTCTTGACAGTCCCAGATCCTTATCTTGACAGTCCCAGATCCTCATTTTGACATTACCATATCCTCATCTTGACAGTCCCAGATCCTCATCTTGACAGTCCCAGATCCTCATTTTGACATTACCATATCCTCATCTTGACAGTCCCAGATTCTCGTCTTGACAGTCCCAGATCCTCATCTTGACAGTCCCAGATACTCATCTTGACAGCCCCAGATCCTCATCTTTACATTTCCATATCCTCGTCTTGACAGTCCCAGATCCTCATTTTGTCAGTCCAGATCCTCATCTTGACATTCCCAGATCCTCATATTGACAGTCCCAGATCCTCATATTGACAGTCCCAGATCCTCATCTTGACAGTCCCAGATCCTCATCTTGACAGTCCCAGATCCTCATTTTGACATTACCATATCCTCATCTTGACAGTCCCAGATTCTCGTCTTGACAGTCCCAGATCCTCATCTTGACAGTCCCAGATACTCATCTTGACAGCCCCAGATCCTCATCTTTACATTTCCATATCCTCGTCTTGACAGTCCCAGATCCTCATTTTGTCAGTCCAGATCCTCATCTTGACATTCCCAGATCCTCATATTGACAGTCCCAGATCCTCATATTGACAGTCCCAGATCCTCATCTTGACAGTCCCAGATCCTCATCTTGACAGTCCCAGATCCTCATTTTGACATTACCATATCCTCATCTTGACAGTCCCAGATTCTCGTCTTGACAGTCCCAGATCCTCATTTTGTCAGTCCAGATATTCATCTTGACATTCCCAGATCCTCATATTGACAGTCCCAGATCCTCATCTCGACATTACCATATCCTCATCTTGACAGTCCCAGATCCTCATCTTGACAGTCCCCGATCCTCATTTTGACATTACCATATCCTCATCTTGACAGTCCCAGATACTCATCTTGACAGCCCCAGATCCTCATCTTGACATTTCCATATCCTCGTCTTGACAGTCCCAGATCCTCATCTTTACATTTCCATATCCTCATCTTGACAGTCCCAGATCCTCATTTTGTCAGTCCAGATCCTCATCTTGACGGTCCCAGATCCTCAACTTGACATTCCCAGATCCTCATCTTGAAAGTCCCAGATTCTTGTCTTGACAGTCCCAGATCCTCATTTTGACAGTCCCAGATCCTCATCTTGACATTCCCAGATCCTCATCTTGTTAGTCACAGTAGATAGGGCAAGGTAGTCAGTCAAAAGATGCACTGTAATCCTAAACATTCCAATTAATTTTCTAGCGTCAACGAGGAAAACAAAAAACATGGAGCTATCGGTGCAGACAAAGACCTACCTTGTACTGGGCATCATGGTTTGCTGTTTCGCCGTTCTCTATCCAAAAATATTTCATCCAATGATTATGGCCGGCCTGGGCATGCGTCAGTCCCAACCGGCTGGGTCGTCCGCTTCCGGCGATTGGCCCGACGGTGTACATCCACGACTTCGACGGCCACCGATGCCAGGTGGCGGCGGCGGCGGCCCCGGTGGCAACCCGGCTGCGGCTAGAATGGCTGCGGAGCACGCGGCTTCTATGCAGGCAAGGCAGCAGCAGCAGACTGGCGGCCTTGGCGGTCGTGGCAATGTTGTTGGTCTGATCTTGCCGGTGTACGCTGTCGGCATTGTGCTTTACCTGGTGTACACCCTGGTTAAAGTGATGGGCGGCTTTAAGTCTAATAACAATAGTAAAAACGGTCGCAACGGCAAAGCTGTCAACGATTATTATAAGAATTTTCATTTCGATCCTTTGAGCGGGGAGTTTGTTGATAATGCGAGCCAAGGCGGCAAATGCGGAGCTAGAACTCGACGCAACCTTGACGATGACGAAGACGAAGATGTAGGCGAGCAGAATCGTTACGAACGAATGCACCGCGATTTGGAGAAATTATTGCGTCGAGTTGACGATCAGGACATCTCGGAGAACGAATTAGTGCAGCTGCGCAGCCGGCTTGAAGAGACCGAACGCCAGATGACTAGCATTCTAGGCGCTATGCAGACTCTGCAACAGCACAAGCAGCAAGCTTCAGCCGATGCCGCTGCCGCTGCTGCTGCCTCGCCGTCTGCTGAGCAGGCCGGCGCTAAAAATGCTGATGATGATGCGGATCAGATGGAATCGGAGACTCGTCAGAGGAAACCCTTTAGCCTGGCTGAAGGCGACCAGTAGAAACTGACTCACTGATTCTTTTTTTCTAAAAATAGCCCTCAGTTAAGTGGATTCCCCGGTTCCGTTTAAAATTTGGTGGCCCATATTTAGCCGTCAGTATAAAAATAGCAATTCCGCTAATTTAGTAGGGTTTTCCCAACGTTTGCTACGTAGATCTAAAAATAGCACTCCAGCGGGATTCCCCTCTGCTGGTCTAATAAGCTAGCCACTATTTATCCTATCCTATCTAAAAATAGCAGACACGCGGGGATTTCCCAGTGCTGTTTAAGTAAGCTGGCCATTATTATACGGTCAGTCTAAAAATAGCAATTCCGGAAATGTAGTAGGGTTTCCCAGCGTTTGCTTCTTAGATCTAAAAATAGCACTTAAGCGGGATTCCCCTCTGTCGGTCTATTTATCCATCGGTCTAAAAATAAAAGACACGGGATTTCCCAGTGCCGTTTAAGTAAGCTGGCCATTATTTATTCGGCAGTCTAAAAATAGAAACCGATTTTAATTATCAATAATCTTTATCGATATAAAAAGACTGTTGATCTCTGCCTCACTTTTTTCATACACAACTATAAAGGCATCTTGCACAAAACAGACTGTTGATAATCCATTTTTTTCTTTCAATCGTTATTGTCTATTTATAGTTAAACTGTTGCACACACAGTTATTTAGTACATTAAATAAGATTTTTTATTGTTCACGTGTACCTTATCGTATTAGTAGTAAACATTATCTCCTTAGTAGTTTTGCTTGAGTTTAATTGACTTCAGTTTCAAACTTTATCTTTCTTTTTCTAGTCAGTACTTAGTATTTCTGTAATTCTAATTGCTTTTATATTGCACTACTGGTAGTTGGTTTCTTTTAATGCGTGCATGAATCTCACTAAATTTTCAATATTATACATGTTTTATGATACATTAAATTTAGCTATGTTAAGTAGCAGCTAATGTTTTTTTTGTCACTGTTTATTATCCTTTACTCAGATTTAATCACGCAAATATACAAGACTGATGGTTTTTCAACTTTTATCCAATATAAAAAAATCTTTCACTACGTCAGCTATGAATTATAAAAAAATTGCTGGACACTTTTTCGTTCAACAATTATTTCTAATATTTTATATTTTTAAAACGAAATCTGCATGAATAATTAAACTATTACTCATCTTATCAATCATTCAAAAAATCACTCATCTTGTCACAATCATTCAACAAATCACTCATCTTGTCACAATCATTCAACCAATCAGTCATCTTGTCACAATCTTTCAATCAATCAATCATCTTGTCACAATCATTCAACAAATCACTCATCTTGTCACAATCATTCAACAAATCACTCATCTTGTCAAAATCATTCAACCAATCACTCATCTTCTCACAATCATTCAACCAATCAGTCATATTGTCACAATCTTTCAATCAATCAATCATCTTGTCACAATCATTCAACAAATCACTCATCTTGTCACAATCATTCAACCAATCACTCATCTTGTCACAATCATTCAACCAATCACTCATCTTGTCACTATCATTTAACCAATCACTCAACTTGTCCCAATCCTTTAACCAATCACTCATCTTATCAATCATTCAACCAATCAGTCATCTTGTCACAATCATTCAACCAATCACTCATCTTCTCACAATCATTCAACCAATCAGTCATCTTGTCACAATCATTCAACCAATCACTCATCTTATCAATCATTTAACCAATCAGTCATCTTGTCACAATCATTCAACCAATCACTCATCTTCTCACAATCATTCAACCAATCAGTCATCTTGTCACAATCATTCAACCAATCACTCATCTTATCAATCATTTAACCAATACTCATCTTATCAATCATTTAACCAATCAATCATCTTATCAATCATTTAGCCAATCACTCATCTTGTCACAATCATTCAATCAATCAATCAATTTGTAAACTCATCCTATACGTAAGTCATTGATTTAAAACATTGATGTAAAACTTACTTTATAATTCTGATGATCGATCAACTACTTTTACAACGACTCAAATCGAATCCACTTTCAGTGACCATTATTTCGCCAACCCCTTCCTCACCAAATGACCGATACAAAAAACTCGCACAATGATCCAAACCAATTCCTCAAATGCATTCGGTCTCAACTGTCCGAATTGGACCTGTTGCTAAGCATGTACCCGGATCAGTCCGAACTAGTTATCGACGATTTCACCGCTGTTGACGAACTTCGCCGAATAGTGGACGAACCGGCATTCGACGAATTCAATGATTCTTCTGCACTGGATTGCAACTGGCGAATTGGTTTCACTTTTCGAGTGTTAATTCGAAGCGAAACTGTTGGGGAAACCTCGTCATCCAAGCCGCGCAGCCTGGTTGATTGCATCTGCCGTCTGCCTGGCGCCTATCCCGACCAGAAACCGCCCGGTCTGTTCCTGCGCTCTGATTGGCTAAGCCGTTCTCGACTCCGATTGGTTAGCGAAGCTTTGGCCAATCAGTTGGAGGAGACGTTTGCGTTGGGTGAACCGGTGTTGTATCAGGTGATTTTCGGTTCGGTGTGGGCGGGGGTGGTTTAGTTGTTTGTTTGTCTTGAACTTTAATTACAATATCATTCGTTGTGCCGTGAGTGACGCTGTTTTATAATCTTACAATATAAGAGATAGTCTACTGCAAGTAGAAAGTTAGTAAAACGCGCTACAAACTTGAAGTAGAGACTCAGAAATTCCGCAATACAAAAGCGTTGAGCGTAAGACAGCCGAGTGGTTAGGTGAGGTCGCCTGAAGACGCTTAAGAGAGCAGAAACTGGTTGCGACAGTCCTAGAAGAGGTTCGATTCCACTATTAGATAGCTTAATTACACACAGGATCGAGCAGATGCTATTCATAGCTATTCATAGATATGAACATGAGACATGCAGAAAAAACATCAGCAAAAGTACACTAAGATACTAAAAGCACCAAATCTACATAGACCGTTACTCTTACAATGATGACTGTTGAATACATTTTACCCAAGGACTACTTAAGAAGATACTAAAAAGTAGTCCTTATTTGAACCCTGAAACTTTAAACATTTGATCTTTGAACTTTTAATGTAGATAAAAATTTACGAATGGCTCGGTGGTCTAGCGCGTCTGCCTTGTGTGCCACTGCATGGTCCAGGTTCGACCCCACGTTTTAGGTTGGCTATTTTTTCCCCTAGCGCGGTTTCGGGTGCATGGGGGTCACTTTATTTGGGGCCTTGTGCACGAATTGGTTGGGCTATGGGCCAGTTGCGCAATTTACGCCCAATCAGGACAACCCCCAAGGCACAGAGAGTGTACATTCCTAGAACCGCCGCTTGTAGACCCTATGTGAGTGCGTGACTGGGTGCCGGCCTGTGTTTGTGTCTATGCCTGCATACCGTATTTAGAGTGACTGAACGCGCTTCAGGAGTCAGCGCAATGGACAGTCATGCCCAGTCGCTGGTTGTGGGACGATGTCGCTTTAAGCATCAAAGTGCTGAAGAAGTGCCCTCTTGTGACGGTATCAAATTTATGACTCAATATTCATATTTTTGACCTCTTGAAAAAACTGAAAATCATCTCCCACACGCAGATGCTAAGCTGGCTGACAGATTTTGTGTCAACAAAATTCCCGGCCAGCTCTCTGCTCCAAGACGACCACGTCGAGCACTCGGAATCTACGTCGGCAAACGCAGCAAAACTAGCCGATCACCAACTCTGTCGTCTGTGGATCCACAGCCATCACATCTACAACAGTTTGAAACGGCGCGACATTCTCAATTGGAGCGCCGAATTGCGTCTAACCGGCTTCTCCATAGTTGGCAAACCCGGCGTTGTCTGCGTTGAAGGACCCGACTTTGCTGTCGACGAGTTCTGGCAGCGATTGCGACGGCTGAACTGGAAGAAGCTGACCATCAAGGAGAAGGATTTGTGCCCGGCTGATTCAAATAGTAGACAAAGTTTTTGTAAATTTAACGATTTTCGAGAATTAGCTTTCAATGCCAGGCCCGGTCGGGGACGAGAGGTGCTGCAGGACTGGGGCCTGGTGATTCGATTCCTCGAGGATAAAGGACTTGGTCACGTGATTCCCGTGTACTTTGGCAATTTGACGGCCAAGTGACTGTCTAGTGATAGATGATTTTTGTTTTGATTTTTTGTGTTTTTTTTTAATTTACTTTTTATCGACTGTCTACCAAATAATTAAAAAAGATTCTGCAATTACAAACTGCATTGTTAAGTACATGTACTTTTACTCAATATAGCTAGTGGAATATGGGTTTTGGTGCCTTTGCATCCTTGTAATAAATAAAAAGACCACTTTTTGCTTCTATTAAGTAACATTTTTTGCATTTTCTTATCTTTATTATTACGATAAAAAATGTTTTGATTCCGTAATCCTCAGGTAGATTATCATAAATCCTCTTATTAAGAATCTGTTAATCCCCTAATCCTCGGTTAGATTATCTGAAGTCCTCTCAGTAAGAATCTTGTAATCCCTTAATACTCGAGTAGATTAACTTAAATCCTCTCAGTAAGAATCTTGTAATCCCTTAATACTCGAGTAGATTAACTTAAATCCTCTCATTAAGAATCTTTTAATACCCTAATCTTCAGTTAGATTATCCTAAATCCTCTCATTAAGAATCTTTTAATCCCCTAATCCTCAGGTAGATTATCCTAAATCCTCTCATTAAGAATCTTTTAATCCTCTAATTCTCAGGTAGATTATCTTAAATCCTCTCATTAAGAATCTTTTGATCCCCTACTCCTAGGTAGATTATCCTAATTATAATTATAGTAGAGATAATTCAGTAATTAGGTTATTATGTAAAATTATAAAATAGCTTTTTTTCAGCTAAAGTTCGTGCCAGTAATCTGCGCTTTTAAAAAATCAAAATAATGCGTCGTCACAGACAATCGTCTCCAAATTCTCCATTAGAAACCGGCGATTGGTCACCCGAATCAGGCGGTTACTATGGCAACAACAACGCTAACAATAACAGCTCGTCTACTAATAGTAGTAGTAATACTCTGTTAGCCAGTCGTATTAGCGAATATTCCAGTCTGTTTAATTCGGCATGCGGTCACGTGGCTGGCGGTCTGCTGTTCATCCTGTGCATGAGTCAGTGCGGCCTGTTTGATGTGGTGCAAACCGACACCGATCTGAGTCGGTACGCCGAGCGGCACAGCGTAGCTTGGCTGCCGTCTTGGCTACCAATGCCGTTTAATACTGTTGTTAATTTTGGGTACAGCATTTGCGGTGTTTACTGGATTATACGAGTGAAACGCCTGTTCTTAGCTGGTGTGTTAATGAAATATTTTACTGTTATTGATTATTGTAGGGCCTGCTTAATTTCTAAAACGATGGGTGAGGTTTTAAAAAATGACTAGCTTCAGAGAGAAGAGGGGTAGCTTCAGGTTAAGGATGACTAGCTTCAGAGAGAGGACGAATAGCTTCAGAGAGAGGACGAATAGCTTCAGAGAGAAGACGAATAGCTTCAGAGAGAAGACGAATAGCTTCAGAGAGAAGACGAATAGCTTCAGAGTGAAGACAAATAGCTTCAGAGAGAAGACGAATAGCTTCAGAGAGAAGACGGGTAGCTTCAGAGAGAAGACGAACAGCTTCAGAGAGAAGACGGGTAGCTTCAGAGAGAAGACGAATAGCTTCAGAGAGAAGACGGGTAGCTTCAGAGAGAAGACGGGTAGCTTCAGTGAGAAGACGGGTAGCTTCAGAGAGAAGACGGGTAGCTTCAGAGAGAAGACGAGTAGCTTCAGAGAGAAGAGGAGTAGCTTCAGAGAGAAGAGGAGTAGCTTCAGGTTAAGGATAAACAGCTTCAGGAAGAAGACGGGTAGCTTTAGAGAAAAGAATAATAGCTTCAGGGAAAAGTTATATGTTCAGGAAGTTAATGACTCGTTTCAGTAAGATTCCTATTTTTAAAAAAATCCTAACTTCAGCGCATCTATCCGACCCCAATACCCAGGCCGCTTGTCCCGCGATTCAACCTACCTATTCAACGTATTCTCAGTGATGGCCGCCGCCTACGGCCCAGTACAGCTGGCTCGAATAGTGCGAATGTCGCACAATTTAGCCGTTGTCGATCAATGGGTGACGCTGCCGTTCTTTGCCTGGGTGCCGATCTGGGTCGGCGCCACAGCTACAGGCCGTCTGGCTGCTGGACCAGCGCTCAGTGTTATGGTGGCTTCGCTTCTGAGCTACCTGTTGGCCGTTGTCACTGATGTCGGCTTCGAATTGGCATTAACTTTGCACGTCTCAGCTGCTATGGGTTCGGGCATATTTCTCTGCCTGTATCCTAGTTTATCCTCGTCGCCCGGTTTAATTCGTAGCGTTGCTATGGCAACAATTAGTTGCGTTGGATTTGTCGGATTGAAACTGTTGGATCACGAGTTGGCGTATTGGTCGCCAGTATTCAGAATCGTGTCCGGGCATTTCTTGTCTAAATTGGCCGACGTGTTGCAGATTCACTACGTCTGTCGGGCATTTGAATGCGTGGCTCTGGCCGCTGAAGGGGGCGGAAGAAAGACTGCGTGATGTTTTTTATCATGAATATGATTACAGTGAAGGACCTGAGGGTAATGTAGCATCAGAACCTGAGGGTAATGCAGAATCAGAACCTGAGGGTAATGTAGCATCAGGACCTGAGGGTAATGTAGCATCAGAACCTGAGGGTAATGCAGAATCAGGACCTGAGGGTAATGTAGCATCAGGACCTGAGGGTGTTATGTAGCATCAGGACCTGAGGGTGTTATGTAGCATCAGGACCTGAGGGTAATGTAGCATCAGGACCTGAGGGTAATGTAGCATCAGGACCTGAGGGTGTAATGTAGCATCAGGACCTGAGGGTAATGTAGCATCAGGACCTGAGGGTGTAATGTAGCATCAGGACCTGAGGGTAATGTAGCATCAGGACCTGAGGGTGTAATGTAGCATCAGGACCTGAGGGTAATGTAGCATCAGGACCTGAGGGTGTAATGTAGCATCAGGACCTGAGGGTAATGTAGCATCAGGACATGAGGGTAATGTAGCATCAGGACATGAGGGTAATGTAGCATCAGGACCTGAGGGTAATGTAGCATCAGGACCTGAGGGTGTAATGTAGCATCAGGACCTGAGGGTAATGTAGCATCAGGACCTGAGGGTAATGCAGCATCAGGACCTGAAGGTTATGTAGCATGTCGCTGAAATACCTGACTTACGTGTCTTGCTTATTGCTGTCCTCAGATGTAAATTTTGACTTTCTTCGAACAAAAAGTTTTAAGACAGTCATGTTTGAATGTGTGCGTACCTGTTATGTCTTAATTGCTTATCCTTCGTGTTATTGCTTTTTCTCCATAGAGCTTTCCTTTTACGTGCTATAAATCAAATTGGTTGTTGTTATAAAATTGCTTATACTAGTCGAGTAGAAGGCAAGAGGGGGCTTCTGGGACAAAAAATTCGACATTTTACATATATGCCTACCAATAACTAACATATCCTCGACTACTTGAAAAAAGAGGGGGGCCTCCTCTTAAAATGCTTTTCCCCCCAGGACATAAAATTTAGCCTAAATTTATTATTCCAGGCAATTAGCAAATGGGGTTTCTGGGACAGAAAAAAAATTGCTATTTTTCATATCCTCGAGATGTTTTTGACATTTTTATTAATGGGGCTTCTAGGACACTGGGATTAAAACCCTGGTTATCCACCCTAGTTATGCGCTGATCGGGGTACTCACCCAAAAATTTTTTTTTTAATTTTCAATAAAAAAATGTTTCCGACCGTTTCTCCAGGATCTTACTACGAAAAATCTCACCCTCAGTTCAAGTCTCGGTATCGTTGCAAATGGGAATGTGAATTTTATATGAAAAAATATTGGCCTAATGTCCCACTAACTATTCCGAATCTTAATCAGGCAGTTAAGACTCACTGGCATTACTTGCATGGAGTAACTATTAAAGATTACGACAGCTATTACAACTTCGCTGAAATTATTAATCAGTTGTAATTTGTTTTTTTATTTTTTTCTCACATTCTTTCAATGATAATTGTCATTGCAAACTCTTCACCGTTAAAATCAACAGCTTCTCCATCTTCTGTCTCAAACTGTAGCACTATTTCATTAATTTCTTTGTTACAGAGCACAACTCTTTTTACTGGATTGGGTTTCTCAACAATCATCTGTCCACCAGCAACTGAGTTAGAAATGTTGTACAAAATATTTGTTCGTTTTCCCTTGAAGACCCAGTCCAGACTGAGATTGCTTCGGATCAAAATGTTCAAACTTTTAACAATATCCGCGATATTTTCAGCCATGAATAAACCGCGTGCTGGCTGGCGGCTCAACATAACCGCTCCCGGCGAAGGAGTTGCGGGTGGTGCTGCGGTTTCCGCCTTGTAAACTTTCTTTTCAAATCCCAACTCCCGATACCAAGTGCCATCTTTAAACTCTACCTCTGCGTCTTTATGAACTTGCATAACCACTCTCATTACAGTGAGATCATAGGACAATTTAACAGGAAATAGTTTATTCTCGGGTTTGCTAGCATCAGGAGTTTCAAAATGCCCCCTTTTGGTAAAAACGTTCTCCAGAAAGTAGTTATAAGTGTCCACGCTCTGTGTGCTCACAGGGAATTTAACCGGAAATTCTTTCACTTCGCCTCCAATTTGTTTCCATTTGTAATAAAACATGTTATTCTTTTCTGTCACGTTGGGAACATTTGACCAGCCAGTAAAGTCATTGAGATAAACATGGTAGTTTGCCTCTGGGTCCAGACGAATGGGTTGCTCAAGTTTTTCAATAAAAGTTCCACTTGAATCTGTAAGTCGCCCAGTTATTGTAACTGGGATACTTTCCTTCGAATGCGACACGATATTGTTTAGTCTTTCAGCAATCGCTTCCATTTTTTTTTACAAAAAAATATTTTAAACCTTACTCGAAGAATTATTAATCATGTTCAGCTTAATTTTCCTCTCAAATGCATAGATGATAAAAAGGTCAACGGGTGTTGCCTCACTTCTGTCGATAGTGGTCACAATATTCACCGGACTGTTGTCAGTAGGCATTTGCCTGGCCGACACGTCTGCACCGAAAATGGGGAAAAGAGTCTTGAACTGCCATGCCGTAATAACGATTCCGTTGTTCTCCTTTACGGCTAAGTCAACCAGCTCGCAGTAAAATTTACTAATTTTGTTTGTTGCAAAATCTCCATTCTGTGGCATTGGCGGGTAAAGATTATCACTGATTTCATGCTGAATTGTTCGCACATTTCCATGTTCATAACGACTTATAGTTAATGGATCTCTCAAACTGACAATAATGTACCTTGGGTTGCTGCAAGAACCCTCCTTAATACAAATCTGTTGCCTTCTTTCATTGCGTTCATCCCTGCACATGTAAGCTGTGTAAGCAACATCAATGTCTTTTTCAATAGCCTTCAAATATTCAGCTTTCAGTGCTGTCTTTGGTTCAATGATTTCCAAGTACAGCTCAACTCCCGCTAGCTTAACTTCCATACTAGTATGCTCAGCTCCTGTCCAAACACTCCTGTTGCGATCGTCCCTGGTAAGCCTAAATGTGTAGCTAAAGTTGCTGGTCAGGCGATTAAAAGTATTGCAGAACCCGCTCATGAATCTCAAAGGTACAAATATATCTACATTTCTATACTGAGTATTCTTTGCGCCATCATCAGCACCCGTCAATGCATAGTTATATCTCCCTTTTCTTTTTGCATAACCTGAATCATTTACGTCTCCTTTCTCCTCATTAGGGATGAAGCCAGCGCCGCTACCAAGTTGAATAAAATCTGGGTTTTCAATGAGACAATGAGTGTCATACACTACACCAAAGTTGGCAATTCTCTCCAGCTCTGTACTCCCGTTCGACACGCTAAACTCCTTAAACATGTAGGCCCAGAAGTTGCTGATTAGCGTGACATTAGCGTCATGCTTGTCAGTATTAGCACCAGCAGCATTTGTACCACCTTTAGTCTTGTATTGGAATGTCATGTAAAACCCGCTCCTTAGACTGTGAACGCTGACCAGAGATGAACACCCAGTGTAAGTAAATGTTAGCGTTTGACCGGGGCCCAAATTAGTTTCATTCTGATTTTCATGACTGGGGACTCTTACTTGAGTCGCTTTGATTGTGCTGTCATCACTCAAGATAGGCTTGTTGATTTTATAGAAAACTGGCGTCAGAGGATCGTTCATTTTTTAACTTAAAAAATTAAAATAAAAAAATGAAGCGAAAAAATTCTCATTACATCTCTGACTTGGAGAAGCTTGCAGAAGCTGAAAAACGAGTCACTGGGTTAATTAACAAAGAGCAGCAGTCCTACAATGAGTTTATCCAAGCCGCCACTGAGTTTCACAAACCGGGATACACCGAAGCAAAGAAATCAATTGAAACAGTTAAGGAAGCTGTTGATGAGATTCAAGAGAGCCAGTTTCAGAATACGCTGAATAAAATTCCACCTGGCGAAACGTCTCCTCAAGCATCTCAGCAAAAATTGAAAGTAACAGATAACTTCTTTGGGCCAGTAGAATATGAAGGCAAACTCGTCTTTGGTGTTAGTGTCTGGCGTAAAAATATTTCTACTGATCCTGTGGATTATCATCTTGAGATAACGAAAGAAAGTATTGGAGTCATCAAAGAAGGCGCGGCCGGGGAAGGAGAAAACACCTCAAAGAAAGTTGCTTTCACCCAAGTATTGCTCAACTTCATGACTAAAAATCAAGAAACTATTTCTGCGAAACAGCTACAAAATTATAAAGATCTGGTGACTTTTGCTTTACAAAGAGACATAGACATCCTTAAAGTCCCTGACATACTCAAATTTTTACATGACAATGGGGTCGACCTGAACAGCTTTAGAAAGTATAAGCACTTTAAACAATGGTTCGACCTGCCAGATCAGCTAGAAGTCATAAATTACCTCGAACAGCAAAAACAACTCTCTCAGCAACAAGAGATACCTCAGCAACAAGAGATGCCTCAGCAGCAACAAAGCCCTAAAAAATTAACAGCAGAAGATGTACTCTCTCAACTTGAGACAGCAGATCCAACTCAAGTAGCTAATTACAAAACGGCAAATCCACAAGTATGGAGGCATCTAGAACAATTCTCACCAGATAGAATGCAGCGAATTTCAAACAGAGTTTTCACACCAAGGCAAGACATTAGATCACCAGAAACATCACCAGAGACATCACCAGAGACATCACCAGACACATCAGCTGCAAGTACCGGCACAGGGATGCCTGAAGTTTACAAGCGGCTAGTTGTTCTCCTAGGAGCAGCAAAGACAGGTTTAAAGGATGAGAATAGAAAAGAGTTTGTTCACATTCTTGATAAAATGCTACAAAAGAAGTACATCGATAAAAGAGCAAGAGAACTTTTACTTTCAAGGTTCAATAAAAAATAATTTTTTTCACATAAAAAATGCCACTAATCTTCGAAAAAGACGTACCTAAATACTACGATGAGAATGAATTAAAGCTCATTAAAAGAGGATCTGGACTTTTTCCAGCAGGTCATTATCCAAGAAAAGAGCGATCGGGTAACGGTATTGCTGATTTGATCGCCCAGGGGGCAAAGATTTTCAAAGTCATCAGTGAGAACAAGGAAAATATTAAAAATGCTGCCGAGGTCGGGGCCCAGGCGGTGGGAAGTGTAGTCACAGCTGCGAAGAAGATCAAGGACACTATAAATGACGGTCAACCGCTCGCACCAAATTCATTGGCGCCAAATTCATTGGCACCAAGCGCTGATAGCATTGATCCATCCGTTTATGCTAAGATGAGAGCCGATCTTAAAAAGGGCAGCGGTTTTAAATATGACTAAGGTAGGAGTTTCACGGGTGCTTTCTTGGGGTACAAGACATGTGGGGGTACAAGACGTCTTGCAAAAAGACATATATAAGTAAAAAAACCACACACACACACGCACCGGTTATGGACCCAGTGCCAGAGACACTAACGTTGTTAAAGTAAATTTGGGAAGGTTTGTGTTCGAATCGCAAGACGGTCTGCCACGGTTGCCTCGTTTCAAATTTTTTATTTCGTGTAACAAAGTTGTCCAGGATTGTTTTTCATGACCATATGTCTTTATCTGTAGTGCTGATATTGCGTCCATAAGTGCAGAAAATATAAAGGCCGAATGTATTTTTACACAGTTGCTTTCTACTGCCGCGTCGGCGATGCCCTTACGGTCCGCGGCCGTGAACTCAAGGCGATTTGCCATTCGGCGTTCCAAGGCAATCGCCTTTGATTCTAGGGCATTTGTCTGCGGTTCCAGGGTATTTGTCCTTATTTCCAGGAGATTTATCTCCGATTCTAGCGTAGTGACCCTTGATTTCAATGCAGAATTCTCCGATTCTAGGGCTTGTATACGTTTTGATAGGTCACTGAGTTTTGCGTTTTGCGAAATGTCTTGTCTTGTGATTTCGTCTGTGTTGATGTACCTAGAATCTAGGAACGACAGCTTGTAAGTATTGGAAGGTTGATTTACGACGCCAGCGAAATTCATGTTGTTTTTTTTTTATTTTAATTTTTATTTTTAAAATGGATTTTTCAAATGATTTCAACCCTCATTGGACTCGGAACCAAATCAAATTTACTCATAACGAGGCAATTCCTGGTCATTTCAGATGTATTGTTGTTGGAGAATCAGGCTCAGGGAAGACATTTAGAATCTTCAACATGCTTCTGAGACCAGGATTTCTTGACTATGACACACTGCACATCTACTCACCCACTCTGTATCAAGATGAGTATAAAATGTTGATTGCAGGTCTACAGAACAAACTTAAAAAGGAGCATATCATTCAGTGTTTTAATAACCAATCCAAGCTGCCCAGTGATCCAGAAATTGTCGCCAGAGAATATGCTAGCCATATCCCAGATAATGAAAAGTGGCACGACATTAAAGTGTTCACTTATGGGGACCCGCAAATTGATCCTAAAACTAAACTTCTCCCTCAGCCTGATGAACTGGAAAAGGGAAGGAAACACTTGATTGTCTTTGATGACTGCATGACAGGGCCCCAGAAGCAAATTGAAAACTATTTCACCAGGGGTCGACACAACAACTGTAATGTAATCTATATTACCCAAAACTGGTTTGAGTTGCCAAACAAAACTATTCGTGGGAACTGCAATCTGATCCTCTTGTTTCCAACCATACCACAAGACCGACTGAAGAGGTTAAGTAACGAGGTGATTGCTCCAGCCCATTTTACTAAGCCTCCATTTGATCGAAAGAACGATGGTCGAAAGGTATCGCAGGAAGAATTCGTTAACCTATGCTTTGAAAAGTGGAATAAACCTTATCAGTTCGTGATGATTAACAAAGAGAAAAGAACAGTAGCCTAATTTAAAAAAACAAACAAAAAATGTCCATAAACTTTGCTGGCGAATCTACTAGTGGCTCCACTGCACACTCGCTTGCTTTCCTTGACAGGCGCTACATTAACGTTGACGAAAAAATCCCGGAGATCGGACCAATCAAAGGCCGCTTAAAACCATTGGAACGGTCAGCACACCATCATCAAATAAACATTGAAGACTTGCGGACAAAAATAGCAAAGCTGACCGCCATCGTTGAGACTCTAGCTCAAACTCTCAGATCGGAAATCAATGCAAAAGACATTACTATAAGAACAGCGATTAATAAAAAGCGAGACATCCTTGATTCCTATTCACAAGCAGAGACTGATGCCTTATTTACCGCTTGGAGAACAACCATTAATCAAAATGTTGCAAAAATAAAAAAGATAGAAAGAGATGTTGCCACGCATACGCTCTATCTGGATAGAATTTATAACAAGTGGGGGAAAACTTTGAGACGAATTAGTCGCCTGGAACGACAGCACAATCTCCCTGACATTGACATTGAAGACGCCCGATCGTAAAATAGAAAAAAAATTTTTTACCTATAAAAAATGGCCGAAAATGATTCTCTGTATGACCCACCTATGGCACCTAGTGCGCCAAATCTCTATCCAACAATCAAAACTTTTACCTGCAACTCTCAACAGTTCCGACTTGTAGAGATTCAGAAAATGCGAATGGATATTGAAACCGCCCTTATGAAAAACTCTAAAAAACTGAAACGCTTCAACAGCCAGTGTCAAGCTTTCGAGTATATTAATATGGTTCTCGGGTCAGTGTCAATTCTAAGCGGATCTGCAGCTGCTGTTTCTACACTTCCCATTATCACCGCACCAGTCGCTGTTCCACTTGGAATTATTGGGGCCTCGTGTGGTCTCATTTCAGCGGTTACAGGAGCTCTAACTCGAAGCAGACGCCAGAAGCTAAAGCATCTGCAGGAAATGCAAGCAAAACAGAAAAGCATCCAGTCGGCAGTCACCGGATACATTTCAAAAGCAATAGAAGACAAGTTCATTTCAGAGGATGAGTTTCAAAGCATTCAAAAGCTTTATGAGCAGCTTAGTGAGCAACAAAATTTGAATAGCATTGATGACATGAGCCAATTAAGAAATGATATTGAAACTGTCTTCAAAAACTATGCAAAAACTAAACATTTAAACTTAAAATGATTTCCCTGTAGCTTTTTCGAGTCTTAGTCATTGCATATAAAACTGTCATACACAGCTCACCGCAGATATCACTGCTAAGCCCCTGCAGAATAAAGTCTGAGCGATAGATTTTTGGAGCTTCCATATATTCCCTTAGCTCATCAGGAACGGCTGTCCCATAGCTATCAAAGTAGTAGTACTTATGCTTTCTGTTTGGATCAATCACCCAGCAAACCCAGTGAGACCCTGGTTTCTCGGCAGTGTCAAAGTTCATGATGCCACATTCTTTCAATGTGTGGGATTCAGGTAATGTATCCTTCATAAAGACGCCTCTAAAGTTTGGGATTTTTAGTTCTTTGGCCAACTGTTCCAGAAAAATATTTGTCGTCATTATTTTTTGTCATTTTTTTTAAAATTCAACCTACGCTTTTTAGCCTCCAGTGCCCAAATGGAAGACTCGTAATATTGTCGAGGTAAAATCTCTTATTATCTGCGCCTGACAGGCCTATTTTTTTCTGGGTTATTGTAAAAACATCATGGTTCTTAGACTGAAACTTCACAAACTCATGTGTAGTTTTCTTATTATGTAACAGGGCATCTCTGTAGGCTTCTTCATGTAGAGAGTTCTTAACTACATGTTTCGGAATTCCCTTGGACTTCTTAATTACACCGCTTTCACCACACTTTACAAAATAGGATTTTGATCTCAAACCAATGAACTCGGAGATAACATCACCTGCCTCTACATCTTTCATTTTACCAATTACTTTTTTATTGGATGGGTCGAACACTTGATCCCCTTTCAAAGTTTTAAATGATTCTGGATACTCTGACAAATCGTAAGGGTTTTGGGGGAGGTGGTTTTGTTCAAGCATGTCCTGATAGATGTCCTTAGTCTGAATGTCTAGAATTAGAGAGTCGGTGTCAGTGTAAAGAAGTTTTAACCGAGTGTCGTATTGTCGTTTCATGTCATAGAAGAAACTGTACATAAGACGCTTCGATTCATCAAGTACAGTAACCCCTGTAAATATAGGTTTGCAGAGTGTTGCTTTCGTTTTATAAAAGAGTATGGCCCCTAGGTTATCGTTAAAGATGTGAAGTTGTTTAAATGTCGGTTTAGAAATATTTCTCTGAATAATGTCACGCTCATGAACGGTGACGAGTTTTAGATTCGTGCGGTTGCGCTCATTTTCAAGAGTCTTGCCGTATACAGAGTTGTTTGCCAGCTTGAACAGATCCTTGTCAAAGTTGTTGGTTGCTTTGGCTCTGAACTGGGTGTTCTTTTCTATGTAGGATTTCATCCAGGCCTCTTCAGTGAATTTGAGTGCCCTATGTATGTGTGTGACTTTACAGCCTAAGGATATGAAATATTGTAGCAGCTTATAATGAATTTTGTAGCGAGTCTTGTTGTGTAGGTTTTGGGTGAGTTTAGTGGTGTGTTCATTTTCTGTAGACAGGCTCCAAGTGCCATCCATGTGTTCGATAATTTTCGGACAGTTAATATTCTCAGGGAATGGCGCAAAGTCAGAAAAATGATCATGGAGTTCATCGGGAATTGTAACGTCAACTTCATAGAAGGCGGGAGTAGAAAAGTCGGGTTCGAATTGTTGAGTCCACTTGAAATCTCTTATGGGTAAGTCTTGACTCATTGCCCATCCATAGAGATTGTTGGCGTCTAAATAAACGATATAATTTGTGGGTTTTGTTGGGTCATAAGATTCTAGATACGGATTGTTGGCTTTTGCATGTCTGTTCACGCAGATTGATATGCCGCCTCTTTTCGCTGTGTCTATAAAATTGTACATGTCAATGTCGGTTAGTAATTCGATATACCAGTCTGGGTTTTCATCCCATTTCATTTTAAGTAGCGATTCCCAGCTGGTGGCGGGCAAACTTACAAAATGCGCAGGATCAAGACCATATGCTGTGTACCAGGTGTTTCTGAAGGTTTGAAATACATCAGCCAAAAGAAAAACATCAGTGTAAAGATATATTAAGTGGTAATCAAAGAAGTTTTTGCAGTTAAAGTGTTTGTAGACTGCTTGCGCGTGCTCATATTTTTCGTCGGTGAGTTCAGTCATTTTTAAATGTGAGTAGAACTTCTCTTTTGGTGGAAGTTCGCCTTTAAAAACAGGATTTTCAGCGGTGGGCGACCCCGTCACATATTCATAAGGGTAGTAACCTTTCTTTCTGAGTAGTTTGAAAGACTCGGGATCTGAATCTTCCTTACCTAAGATTTTCGCCAGTTTTTTTGTATAGACGCATTGGTCATCTGTTAAATTTTTTGCGAGATCTTCTAGGGTTAATTGAAGAAATTGATAAGTATCCTTGATTTTTACAGCGCCACTTGTGGACGTTCCATTTTCTTTAATATTGAGGCATTTAAACTTTTCCTTGTTCTCTGCTATGCAGTCAAGGTTAATGCCCTCTATTTCACCTATTCTTTCAACAATTAGGTGCAGGTCGTAATTGCGCGCATTATGTATAAAAACATTTAAGTCGTGGACATTATTTTTTAACTTTAGGTTGCAGGTGTTGTGTGCGGCACCGCGGAAATGGCCGTCAAAGTGCGAGTGGTCTCTAACTTTTGGATTCTTTAGGTTGTCATCAAATGGCTTTTTGCATATGTAACACCGGGTTGCCGATTGGTAATTGAGTTCATCTTGAGTTGACATATTTATTGGCGCAGGAGTGACTGAGCTTAATGTTTTACGCAGCTCTAACATTCTGAATATAAATTTTTTAATGCAGTCTTCACCGAAGAAATGGTTATACTCTATAATACCGGTATTTCCAAGATAATCAATATTTCCAATGCAAACGTACGCTGCTGAATTTGGGATGTGTTTGTTATTAATGAATGAGCATTCAAAGTCGGCAAATACAATAAAGGGAAGTTTTTCCATCTTGTGGTAATTTTTAAACCGTAAATACTTCTGGTTGCCCATCGGTAGAGAGCAGTTAGTTGGATGGTCCTCACAGGTAAGCTCATGCTCGGCGAGCTTAGCTTCTCGATTTTCTTTATTCCCGCGATAATACTTAAGACACAGTCTGCAGATGGAAACGGCTTCGTTGTGGCTTGTCATTTGCTTGTGGAGTAGCCTGGAAAGATCTTTTATCCAAACATAATGGGCTAAAAATTGTAAGTTCCCAATTATTAGAAGATCGATATTGGTGCTGGCGGCTGGATTTTTCTTGCTACTCCTAACAATTTCAACTTTCTCTTTGCTTTCATTCCACTCGAAGACGGTGATTCTGATTTTGTTATCAAACACTTCTTCTAGTTTTGGGATTTGAGAGACTGATAAACCACCTTTCTCAAACAATATTCCTTTACTGAGACACTTGATAAAATATCGGTCAAAATATGTTTTATAATGTGAAGTTCTTTCAGGATGTGACCGATCTTTATCGTAAAATAATGCTGATAAAACCGCCCACAAAGCACAGCAGTTATCATAGTTCTTTACGTTGACACAAGCCTTTTTACTGGCGAGCTTTGTTGGTAACTCCAGGTAAGAGGAAGCTTTAAGAGGATCAAATTTATAAATCATGACTGAGACTTTTTGAATCCCAGTAACAACCCAGCCAGAACCTCTTGATGTAAAGGCGTCAATCTTTTTAGTAATTTCTTGTAGAAAAGGGTCTGGTGAATCGGTTGGACTAAAGGGTGAAGCCTTAGTTGTCATGTAATAATCAAGATATTCGGTGGGCCTTGTAGGCATATAAAACTGTATTAAAAACGATAGTTGAAGCTTGAATGTTTTACGTGTTTTAAGCACGTGATCGATAACTGATTGAATGTCATCTCTAAAGCCATTTATGTTGTTGGTGTTGGGTTTTACAGGAATAGCATATTCTATATAGTGATCAGTAAAAGTTCTCTTTGCAAATGGAATATCTTCTTGGTTCATCTCCGATTCAATTTGGTTAACAATTCTTTCAAGTTCATCCTGTTCCTGCTTATTCTGTGGGTATTTAGACACATTTATTCCTGTGAGAGTTTGGTACTTTTTAACTAGGGTGCGGCTTTTCTGTTGGTGCTCAGCTGCTGGGTTTTTTACTGGGATATACTGATCTGATGACTCCAGCTGTTTTATTACTTCCAATTGTTTCTCATAGCTGCCAATATAGCCAGGATCTAAACCGAATTTTTCCCTAGTGAGTTCTTGAAGCCGTTTGCTTTTAGCTTGAAATGAAAGATTTTGAAGCTGCGGAAAATTTTCGGAAAAATATTTGTCCACAGAATTTTTTGCAAAATTTGCTTTTGGCATGTTTTTTTATAAAAAAATAAAAAAATATGTTTTAGGGTGATCACCCTTCGTGTTGCTTGAACTTCTCTGGATTAATAAATTTTGATTAATTTGAGTATTATTAATCAGATCCTGATTGTTGGCTTTTCACATCCGGAGTATTGTAAATCCCGCTTTGTGCAATGTCATAATGGCTTTAATAATGTCGGATTTTGAAATGCTTTCGGTTACCGAGGGATTAGGTTCCAAAGGGCATCCTTCACCCGCCTTAATTGTGACTCCCTTTTCTTGGGCAATTTTCTGCATCTCTAACTGGTGAGCTCTGTCATTGCCCGCTTTCACAGCCGTCGCAACCCCCCCGGCAACGCCACCGGAAGCACCAACTGCACCCGCAATGATTGGAATCAGTGCAGCGAGGGGCAGAATTCCACCTGTCTTTTCATCTGTAATGCTGCGGGGGTTGTGGGTGTGGTTATTGCAATCTTTACAATGGATTTGCTGCTGTAACGGATCGACTTTCACTTTCATACCCTTAATAGTTACAAAACCTGGTTGTTTGGAGTCGATGATTTTGCTAATTTTATTAACTGTTCTGGTTTCGATCATTTTTTTTGTACATTTTTATTTTTCAATTTATTTCTGTGTCACTTGGAATGACGAGAAGTTCTGCTCTGGCAAATGATCTTGTAGGGGATTTAGGATTAAAGGCTTGAGACAGAAAATAGTAGTCACCAGTTGCTGTTGTAAAATGTCTGTCTATTTTATGTACATCTAAACTGAAATAGGGGTCAGTTGCTCGTCTCTTTGTGTCCTTTTCTAATTCTCCCGGCAGGTAAAGGAATCGAACAAACTCAGAATTTGTGAGAATTTCCGGAGAATAAACTCCTGGGAGCTTTGGATATTTTTTCTGTTGTGGATTGGGAGATTTAAGCTGAACTTTGTCTTGTTGAATTGCAATTGAAGGTTTTAGGCCTGTCATGCGAGAAACTTCATTGTTAAGCTGACTGATTACTACTGGGAGTTGGTCTTTCCATTTGGTGTAGTATTGTCCGCTCTTCAGTTTGAGTTCCTCTGCTGTCTGCTTAGTAAATAGTCGCTTGGCTAAAGTTAGATTAAATCTTTCTACGAAGGCTTGATCTCTGTGAAGCTCGGTTCTACCGTAACGAATTTTTGTATTATTTTTTTGCATTAGAGTTTTAACTCGACCCATGAATTCTTTACCTGGATCCGTCATGAGGAGGTCTGGGTAGGTTAAGGGTGAATTTTCGTATATGTATTGCAGAGCGTCCGCTACAGCTTGAGACTGTTTTGTTTTAAGCGGCCTTGCTTCTTTATAACGCGAAGCTACATCAATGACAGTGAGAGCGTACTTATACCCAGAATCGTTTGGGAGAAACAGAAGATCAGCTTGGTGCGCCTCGTTAGGCTTATAGATGTTGAAGTGGGGTCTTGTAAATTTAACAGGTGGGAAATAGACTTGATAGACAGCCTGTTTAGACAGCCATTTTTCTACTATTTGTTTTGGTTCTTTACTGAGTTCTGTTAATTTGGAGACGGCATTATTTCCGATAAAATAACCGCCGTCCCGGTAATAAATTGCTTGTAATTTGTTCTCAGTCATTATTTTTTAATTTTATTTTAAATAAAAAATAAATTAAAAAATGCCCGACATTCACGGAATAATTGAAAAGCTTCCGAAGCCAAGCAAAGGGTGGACAATCCCTGGATATAAGTATTGTGGACCTTTGAACCCTCTTGAAATTCAGTTAGATTTCAACAATGTGCCTAATCCGGGCCATGAGCCTGTAAATGAGCTTGATGAGGTATGTATGGAACATGATATTAAGTACCGCGACTTCCCAAATGAAAAGCATCGGTGGGACAAGGAAATGCTTAGAAGTCTAGACAGTATGGGGGCATCGAGCGGTTGGAGAGAGAGTATGGCGAGGAAATTAGTTAAAGGAGTTATAGCTGGCAAAGCAAAGCTAGGGCTGGGGATTGGTGAAAATGGGGTAGGGTTTATACTGCACGCGCCGGACAGGGAGTTGGGGAGAGTACTGAAAGAAATGAGGATGGATAAATTTGTACAGTGAGATGAGCTGCTCACCCGCGCCAGTCTCAAGCTTTGGGCGTGTCGCTACCACAGATACTATAATTTACTGTACAATAGCATTGTACATCATAGTATCTGTGGTCGCTACTCGCAAGGCAAGCCATAAAAAAATAGTTCTTACTATTTAAACCGATCCGCATCTTTCTTCTGAACTAGAGGATAGGCGGCGTTGCCAAATCAGACAAAGCCTTGCCTTGCGAGAAAAAAACAAGCTGAGGCAGTTGCTAAACTCAAGGAGAACTCCCTTCTGAACATCCAAGGTGTAGCCCAAAAACTAGGGATCAACTTCAAGTTCGCCCAGAGAATATTCACCTTTCATGGGCTCATCAGCAAGTTTCCAAGCCTGGCGGCTTCTGGATATTCTTTCGAAACCCTGCTGACTTATAAGACGGCTATCGAAAAGGAAGCTGCAAACGATGTCAACTTCTCCTCCCTGCTCGAAGTGGACATCACGATCAATTTCGAGGGAGAGGACGATGACGAATTGCTTTCCCAGACTACTGAGGCTATGGAGAGTTCCTCCGTGACTTCTGAGGCGCTGGTGAAGCCCTCCATTAACAAATAATTTACTAAAAAAATATCTGGAAAAAAATCTGGAATTTCCAGAAAAGGCCATTTTTTTTTTGAAAAATTTGGAAGTTGACTACTTTCAGTAATCTCTTTTTGTTTTAAAGCTAAACAATAAATATACGAGATAAAAACTGTGAATTATTATTGAAAGAATGTGAGAAAAAAATAAAAAAAACAAATTACAACTGATTAATAATTTCTGCAAAGTTATAGTAGCTGTCATAATCTTTAATAGTTACTCCATGCAAATAATGCCAGTGAATCTTAACCGCTTGATTAAGATTCGGAATAGTTAGTGGGACATTAGGCCAATATTTTTTCATATAAAATTCACATTCCCATTTGCAACGATACCGAGACTTGAACTGAGGGTGAGATTTTTCGTAGTAAGATCCTGGAGAAACGGTCGGAAACATTTTTTTATTGAAAATTAAAAAAAAAATTTTTGGGTGAGTACCCCGATCAGCGCATAACTAGGGTGGATAACCAGGGTTTTAATCCCAGTGTCCTAGAAGCCCCATTAATAAAAATGTCAAAAACATCTCGAGGATATGAAAAATAGCAATTTTTTTTCTGTCCCAGAAACCCCATTTGCTAATTGCCTGGAATAATAAATTTAGGCTAAATTTTATGTCCTGGGGGGAAAAGCATTTTAAGAGGAGGCCCCCCTCTTTTTTCAAGTAGTCGAGGATATGTTAGTTATTGGTAGGCATATATGTAAAATGTCGAATTTTTTGTCCCAGAAGCCCCCTCTTGCCTTCTACTTAGTCGTTAGTGCTTTATTAGGTAATTTTTCTTTGCTTGACGTTGAATAATGTAATTAACTCATTGCCGATTTGTGAATAAATATTTGAGTTAACTGTTTCTTATCTTTTTTTAATACCCACTATATTCTTACGTAAGTCGTTTCAAATTGTTATGGAAAGGTCTAAACAATCAGCTTTAAAGTTTTCGTTTATTTTATTCATTTTCAATGTACCTGGTCATGCTCCATCACCATGTCAGACACGCAGTTTCCTCAAACACAAACTAAAAAAACACAAAAAAATGTTTTGCGTTCGATCTTTCCCACGTGTACAGTGTTTTAAAAGTATAAGAAAACGATATATTTTGGTTGTTTTCGCCGGCAGATTGGAGCGAGAGATAGAGAAAAAAACAACTAAAAAAAATTTTGCCGGTCAGCTGACAGTTCTTCAATGGTTAGCTATAGTTGCAAAAACTCGAATCAATAAAAAGCTGCCTCGCTCGGACTCTCCTCGCATCCGGCCTATTCGAGCTGCAGACTTCGCTGACCGCCGCAGGCCCACCAGTCGCCGACCACGAGCGGCACAAACTCTCTGGCCGGGCCAGTTCCATTCGTGTTGCTGGTGCCGCGGTCGTCGTCAATCTTAGTCAGGTAGCAGGTGACGGACTCGGCATCGCTCGGGCAGTTGCAACCGTCGTAGTTGAACCGATTGCTGCTTGCGTTGATTGAGTTGCTCTGCAAGATTTGCACTTCGGAGGCGTCCACCGAGGCCGCCGCTTCCAGGCTGACGTCGTCCTCGTCGTCTTCGTCTAAGCCGAGAATTTCTCGACGACTGGTGGCCGAGTAGGAGCGCGCCGTCGGGGTCACGTGAGCCAGCAGCGGCGGCAGGACGGTCATCGCGCTGTTCGAGTTGGTTGGCTGCGGAGGCAGCGGCGGCGGCTGCGCCGCAGACGTCAACGGAGTCGCCCGTCCTCTGCTGTTGGCACCGCGCCAGTCCAGCACGCCTTCTAGCGGTTGAATCCGGCGCAGGAAGCTCGACAGTTCGCCGCCGCTGATGGCTGCCGTTGTGGTAAAGCCGTAGCGACGCGGCAGAGGCAGCTGCTGCGGTCTGGTCAGGTGGAAGGCCTCTTGGCGCAACGGCTGCTGCTGATGGTTGTTTAGGCTGTGCAGCTCGTTGAAGCCTCGGCGTTGTTGGTGCTGACGAGGCGGCTGCGGTTGTTGAAGCGGCTGCCGTTGTGGCTGCTGTCGCGGCTGTTGATACTTTGGCGGTCCAGTTGGTATCGGCTGGCGTCTCATCTTGTTCCGCTGCTGTTGCTGCTGCTGTTGAAACAACAGGCGCCTACGGCTATTGCTGCGGTTGGCCCACATCGCGTTGTTCTCATTGTCGCCCTCGCCCTCGCCCTCGCCGGCTGGCTCCTCTTCTGGCTTGGGCTCTTCGCCCTCCTCCTTTGGCGGCTCGTCTTCGCTTGGCTCCGGCTTGTCCTCGCCGCTCTCGCCGCCGCCGCCGCCACCGTCGCCACCGCCGCTCTCCTCAGCTTTCTCGTCGGATTTGGATTTTGTCTCCTTGCTGGCGGTGCCGCTGCCGCCGCCGCCGCCGCCGCCTTTCTTGCCGCCTCCGCCACTGCCGCTCTTTTCGTCGTCCTTCTTCCAGCTGGATTGCTCCTGCAGCACCCGGTTGCAAATGGTGTTCCACAGGTCTTTTTGAAATCGGCGTTTGCACTGAATGATTTCCGGTTGCATCGCTTTCAAATCGATGCCCAAATCGACTGGGAATAAGTCGCGAATACGGCAGGGGAAATTCATGGTTAGCTATAGCTAGAGTGCCAGATTCACAACAGAGCTACGCGCTTCAGCCACGAAGATTGTTTTTCTTTGCTGTTTCTTTCGCTTACCAAAGCTTGGCTTGGCTCAGCCATAGACTAGAATTCCTGTCTGTCCATTTGGAGGTTGTCTGTCTGTGGCTGAACTAAGAGCTGCTGAAGCAATTTTTTTGCTTTTGTAAACAAAGGACACCTTTTAAGTAGAAGGACGGGACAATTCGTTTCTTAGAAAAAATTTTTAGGAGTCTAATCTTCGCCAGTGGCGCAACTAGGAGAACTTTTCGGAGAAGGAAGAAAAATGCAGTAAGGGGGGACCAAGCGAATTTTCACGAAAAAGCCATCCGGACCCAAACCGCCCCCCCCCATCGAACCGAACTCATAGGGTCCGCCCCCCCCTTCACAAAATTCTGGTTGCGCCACTGATCTTCGCAAAAAAAGATATGACATAAGTTTCATGCCTTCCTACTCTATCGAGCTCTGTATGTCCTTATTTGTGACATATTGATCTTCAAACTATTTCCCCTGTAAAAAATTTCTAATATTATAATTTCAATAAAGAAGTATTTTACCAGATGGGCAGGTTCTGATCCTCCTCTAATCAAGTCTGTTTTATTCAAAGAACATTTTTATCAGTCAGTATCTTGGATAATTTTGCTGGTCCAGTCACTTGTCAATATCCGATTCTCTCTGGATTGGCTAGTTGTCATTTAGTAGTTCTTTTAACGAAAGTGAATCGATATCAGTAAACATAAAAGGGAGATTAATTTTTCACAAATTAATACGTACATAGCTGCTCGATTGAGTAAGAAGGCAGTAACCACGTATCAAAAGATGAGATTTGCATCTGCTTCCAAGCGAGCGCAATATTTAATTTTATATCGAAAAACTGCAAATTTCCGATCTCCGTAAATTGGACTCCTTAAATTTTCCTAGAAACGAAGAGTTCTGCCCTACTTAGGTGTCCTTGTTGTAAACAGATCCTCCAAAAAGCTATTTACCTAAGTGTACATGTTTTTGATAAATTTGAAACTCCTGGACTGCAATAATTGTAACAAAACAAAATTTGACGCAGTATATTTTATTATAGAATTAATTTATAAAATAAAAAATAAATCGTAGGAATAATAATTTGATTTATGGTTATGCATTAGCCAAAGATAAGAGGTATTCATGAACAATATCTTCATTTTTTATTGAAAAGACGATTTTAAAACAAGAAAACTGGCGCCAATTCAAAAACCTCAAAAAGTGCTTTAAAGTTAACAGTACACATTTAGGTTCTTCGCAACGCTGAATTAGCACTTCAATAAATTTTTCTTAATAATAGTACTGTTAATAGGTTTATTACTTTTAAATGAATCAAAAAATGTGGCTCTTCTATTCGGATCAATACTTTAATTACTATTGTTAGCATATCTATAATAATGATATGTTAAAACGAAACAAGTAGAAAAAATAAAAAAATTATAAAATGTATGCTTTACCTACTACTGATAACAGCAGAGCAGTTGGTTTAGTTTTTAACTTGATAATACTCAGTAATGAATAACATGAAGAACGCATTGTATACTGCCATCACTCGTTTAAAGTACACATGCACTCTTAAGAATTAGCCTATGCAAAAATCTATTTAAAAAATCTACTTCAGAATATTGAAATCGAAATAGGGTCATGTACAAAAAAATTACTATTGCGTTTAGTTCAGCAAGTAGTACTTTATAAACTGTCGCAAAACTTTTCGGACGCGAAAAAATGCTTCAATTTAACTGAATGAAGAACATGGGCAAATCAAGGATGTTTTATCGTGTTACTTAGTGTCACAGCTGAGTAACGCCTTCCTCCAAGTCCTCTTTACAGTCAGTCAGCTCGCACAGTGTCCTGTGATGCTGCACCGGCACGGAGCCAATCCCGGAACTATTCAGAGCCGTGTAGTCCGAGTAGGCTGTTGCGCAACTGATCCTCCTGTCCGTGTCGTTGCCACTGGCTGATCCCACATCGTAGGTAACTCGGGATTGCGGCTTCCAAATTGGACTAGAGTTGGATGCTCCGCTGCTCTGGTTCGCCGCGGCGGCTGCGGCGGCAAACTTCAAAGGCGTCGAACTGGCGTACAATAGTCTGGCCGACGCACGGCCGGTGTCGCAACTGTTCAACGAACTGTTGTACAGAGTTGAGGAGCTGGACGCCGCCGTGGTGGCTTGCGGTTGCTGATGGGGATTCGATGATGGCGGCGGCGGCGGCGGCGGCAGCGGCAGCGGCTGCTGCTGTTGCTGTATTTGAGGAAGTGGCGGCCTCGAAGCTTCCTCAGCAGCGGCTGCCTTCATCAGATCCGAACAAGTTTTGCTTCTAGCAGCTGCCAGCAATTGTTCCGTGGCGGCCAGAGCGTCGGCAGCCGTCACTGGCGAACCCTGGCCGCCGCCGCCGCCGCCGCCGCCGAAATGGCCGCTATGTCGACTGCAACGCGCGCCGGGCAGTTGAGAGCTCAGTCGAATCGGAGGCTGAGGTCGCTGCGAGCCGCCTGCCGGATGATCTTGACCGGCCGATGATGAAGACACGGCTGAATGTCTGTTGGCGCTGTCCGGGTGCAGCGCCGGTAGGCTCATTTGGCGTACACTGTCGCGGATTGTTTCTCGAATTGTTCGTAAAAAATCGTTGCGAGCAGCCTGTGAACTGTGTAATAAATTAAATATTCGAAATTGTTAGTTTCTGATAATAAAAAGCTTGCTATTTTCTCATACTGCCACTGCAAGTAGAGTTGTCAGTAAAAAACTGTTATTTTTTTAAATTATTACTAGCTGGAAAAAATGTCCAAATTTTTGTAAGTACCAATAAAAAGCGATGTTTTGGTTCAATTTTTTACAAGTGATAGATTGTACACCGATGCTTCTGACATTGATGGGCTTGCAGTACGTGACTAAACTACACTGTATAAAGCCCCTATAAAGAGACGCTTTCTAAACTATAGGAATGGAAAATTTATTAGACTAGCAAATTTAGCTATGGGTGTAATTTGATGCTGCCAATTGCTGTCATCTTATAAGTCAGCATTTCTGGATCTAAAAAATTACGTTGCCAATTTCTTGCTTGGTCGATGAAATTTGATAACCGTACGTTCTATCAATATTTTTAGCGACATAATTTGATAATCCCCATGGAATTAGAGAATTAGCAAGCCAAATAAGCATTCCTAGTTTTCTACCTACCTGTTCGATAGCTGGTAGATTTTTTCCGGCCTTCGCTCAGCATCTGAACGAAGGTGAACTAGCTCCCACAGGTGCGAATCTGTCGATAGCGGCTGTACAGAGGAACTACTGCCGACGCGCACTTCGACCTCGCCAACGGGCATAACTGTTTGGAAGCGAATTGAGTCGTTGCCGTTGCCATTGTAACTAGCTGGTTGCTGGGAGAATAGATTGGTCTGGAATGGAAATACCAATTTTTCGTAGCTATATAAGCATTAACTTGCAAAGAAGTCTAACTTGAACTGTTAGGTATGGCCGTATGGGTCAGTCAAAAAAATTCAATCGATAAATTGCGCCTTAGTTGGGTTAGGAAAGAGGTGCTATAAATAGAAAATCGATTAACACCTCTATTTACTCGCCACTTGCTCGAGCGTACATAAGTACACAAGGGTAGGAAAGGGGGTGCAGTCGGTCTATAAATAGAATGGAACATCGATTAGCCACCATGTACATAAGATTAAATCAGGGGGGTTATGGACTTTTTAGACCGACCATTGTACATTAATGGTAGCTTAAATTGATGTACGTATAAACTCATTTTCAAGCGGAGAGTCAACAAAAATAATTCACTCAAATTAGTAAAAAAAATAGCTCACCTTTGAATTCTTCCGCTGTTTGCCACCGCGAACCGATTCGCGACAGAGTAACACCACGACGCCTTTGAACACGAAGCAGGTGGTGCCCAGGTCGGCACTTTTCTTTAGCTTGCCCAAATTGTCGCCCGCGTTCAGCCAATCAACTCGGCCGAACATTTGCAGTTCGCCGATACTCAAATCAACTGGCTGAAGGAGAAAATATAGTTTTATTTAAATAAAGAAATTCTTTGAATTTTAGGCGTCATGTGACGAGAAGGTCGTGAGTTCGAGCCCTAGATCAGGGGTACAATTTGTAACCAAGCTGAGATTTGGGTTTCAGCAGCCCTCAATTCTATTTTTATTGATTAATATCAAGTCAAGTCGTATCAAGTCGTACCTTTTTGTTTGGATGCAATTCTCGATAGATTCGACTTAGTTCGTCGAAAATGAAGCCGAATTCTTCGTAGACTTTCTGCATGTCGTTGATGTGCCCGGCGACAGTTTCCATGCCTCGCTGGGCGCCTAATAGTTTTTATAAAATTTAATAAATTTTCTTGCATTGAAAACGTCAGTATGGCGCAATGTGTTTAAGAACTTACTGAGAATTTGGTTTTGCTCTTCGCTTCCAGGAACTGCCTGACTACTGAGATTCAGCAGCAGCAAGGGATATTTTAATATACGTTGAATTGGTTTGATTAGAAGTGAATTTAACGAAGAAGACTGCTGATCCTGTTGGGGATTCCTGCTGGCGAGAAACTCCTTTAGGATGAGATTCTCCTCTGTGGGATTTCAAACCAGTTACAGTGGGAAATGAGGAAATGGAAAATGTTTAAATTTGTGTCAATTAGCGAAAAAAAAGTACCTGAATTAATCAACCGCTGACACTTGGTGTAGCAAGCGCAGTAGGAACTGTAGAGCTTAAAGTTGTCAGCGTGGATGATAAATGAGCCGGCTAGATATTGGAAAATTTGCTGCGGGAGTGAAAACTGGTTGTTTTTGTCGTTGCTAGGACCACTGCATCTGATTGGCTAGTAGCTCGTAGCTTTTGGCTGCTCGTGCAGCCAATTGGAATGTGTCTCAAATTTATCAGAATTTTGTCGTCTTTCTAATCTATGTCCACATTCAGAGCTTGCTTTTTCTTTGCATCTATATAGCTTCTATCTTTACTCAATAATTCGATGAATTGATGTCTAATCACCAGCTTCTATTGCTCCATCTGTCGGTACCGTTATCTAAACAAAAATTTTTGTTGCTTGTACCTGCTAATTTATTTTCTGTTTCAGTAAAAAATACACAAATAAATGGATAAATAGATGAATAAATGTACTATACATTTATTGACCGATTGGTTGATTGATTTTTGATTGATTGATTTATTGATTAATGGATTGACTGACTCATTGACTGACTGACTGACTGTTTGATTGATTTATTGATTGATTGATTGATTGACTGATTGACTGATTGACACTCATAAGACGCAGAAAGCCATCCCAAGCGGTCACCTTGAACTGGCTAGGCTCCGTGAACCTCTGCATCTCGGGCTCCAAGCTGACGGCATCGTCCAGCGACGTGAGAAACATCTGCTGAAATCGCAGGATCTCCTCAGTAGTGCAAGTCAACTGTTCGAGCTCTTCGTATCTGGGCAGACCGAGCTTGCGCATCGGCAGCAGGTAAGTCTCCAACAGGAAGTGCAAATAGCCGACGTAGGTTCGCTCAGTGTCAATCAGTTCAAATATGCCCCGACGTAGTTTTTCGTGCGACGGCAGACGCAACGATGGAGCCGAGGATTGCGAGCTGGCGTGGGAAGACTCGGACGAATTTGAATGTCGATTGCGTAGCGCGGCTACTGCTGGCTCGGGCAGCGGCTGCTACGGTGGGAATTCGGTGGCAGTGAATAAAAAAAATCTACTATTTAGGTAGCTTGAACATCAACGCTTATTTTACTTTTTGATGCTGCAAATTTTGCAACTGACTAACTGACGAATGCATTTGCTGCTGCTGCTGCTGCTGCTGCTGCTGCGTTTGCTGATGTTGCAGATTCTGATACTGATTTTGAGGCGTTGAATTAATTGGCGCTTGACAAGATCTCACCAACAGGTTGAGACTAGAGCTCTGCTCAAACAAGTCTTCGATGTAGACCATGTCGAGCTGGCGGACTGGTCTGTCGTTAACCATGACGATCTCGTCGCCGATCAACAATCCGGCTTCTTCTGCGGCGCTGCCCGGCTCGACCTCGGCGACGAAGACGCACAGATCCTCCGGTTGATCGCCGTCTTCGCACAGTTCGGCCTCCACGGTCATGCCGTAGTGCCGATTGCCGGCTCGTTTGTGAATCACGCATTGGTAGGTCTGCTTCTCGCATAGTTCGGCCAATTGAAATTCCTAGTAGGGAAATAAACAGTAAAGGTTCACTTTTGATTGGCTGCTTGAATCGGATCGAAGTCACGAGCTTTATTCAGCAGAGCAGTGTCAAGGTCATTATAATTAGGAGCTAATTTGGCGTAGGTCATCAGTCACGTGCTGGTTGAAGTGGCCCGGTAGGGAATTCCGCGGAAAAGTTTCAAGGTCATTATAATGAGAAGATATATAGCTAATGTCTATTTCGTCAAGGTCGTCAGCTACGTGCTGGTTGATTGGGGCACTGTTGCGAATTCCGTGAAACAATTTCAAGGTCATTATTAATAATTTGAATCTAATGTCTATTTGGTCAAGGTCGTCCGTCAGTCGACACGGGCTGGTTGATTGGGGCGGAATTCCGCGGAACAGTTTCAAGGTCATTACGAGCTATAAATAATTTGGAGCTAATGTCTACATGGCCAAGGTCGTCTGTCTCGTGATTTGAGTGGGCCACTAGGAAATGGGAATTGTAGAGAAGAGCTTCAAGGTCGTCTCTATAAGGAAGTCATCATTATTGGCCAACATTAGTCCCAAAATGCGTAATTGCTATTTGTGCTGATAAAATCGTGATTCCCCGTTATAAAATCTGAAAATAGATGTTCATTAGAAAAACACGTGTCTGTGAATTCATGTTTCTGGTGCAAATTACGCTCGTATCTACATGAATCTAGAAGCAAGTTTTTGTGCGCATTTCGGATTTGGATTTTCAAAATCGATTTAGGCTGTCTATTACTTAAAATTGGTACGCTCGTACTTTGCATCTTAGAACTAGAATCGTTTTAAACAAACAACTTTGTAACCATTACACAGTATAAAAAATCAGGCAGATTCTTTTCCGTTACGCTATAGATTTTTTTTAACTACATGTCAATTTTACCAAAGAAACAAACTATTTAGATCAAAAAGATTTACGAGGTCTACAGAATAAACACGCAAACTTGAGTTCAATAAAAAATTGTAATTTAAAACAAACTAATCTAGTCCTTAAGCGCCATTGTGCTCAAAAATTTTCTTTTTAACCACCTTTTATGCACCTCTTAAACCTAGTTTTGCTAATGGCCAAAATTATTTCTTTTACCTTGCTGTGTTTAGTTAGAGGCCCCATAGTCCTTAATTGACCCACCACATGTTTATTTCACCCACCTCACTCCTCCACCCACCTCACTCCTCCACCCACCCCACTTTTCCGTACACTTCACTCCAATCAATCCTGTACATTCGCCATTCCTTATCTCGAGCAATTATTTTAGCCTCCATTTCAACCAGATGTACGCTAAGATTGTTTAAAACTTAGATTTAATTTTAGTTAGGCGCATGTTCACGTAAGCAATATCCAGGTGATGAATTATTTGACGTGTAATTCTACGGGTGCTCTAAAACTGTGATCAGAAAATCGTCAGGGTGATAAAAATGACTTCAGGGATCAATAAAAGTGCTGCTCACAATGTTAATTAAGCATGCAGACAGTTGCCTAATTTAAGCGGAAGTAAATTACATTATCATGTGCTATCTCCAGATGATTTAATACATACTAAAGAATGGATACATTGTTTGGCTAGAGGCGGTCTGCATAAATCTACTAAAGCAATTGAAGCTAGAAAAAAAATAAAAAATGATTTGACGCAAAGGAGTACACAGTAGTCTATAGGGGATTTATGGCTATAGCTAAATGCAATGATACGCGCACATGGGTTAAGATCTAAGCCGGGAGTACATGTACCTACAATAAGTTTGCTGCGAATGCTGACCGATTGGTCACAGTCTGGGCACACCAGATTCTGCAGTTTTAGGAGGGCGCGCACCAAGCAATGTTTATTCGCTTTTACTCGCTGATTTCTTTCAAATAATTGGTAGATAAAATAAGCATGAAAATTGAAATTAGTTGTTATTTTAAATTTAGCTTCCTTTTTAGTCTACTTTTAGTAGTAGCCATAGACGCGAAAGACTAGTAGCTAAGTGTAGATATAGATAATTATGACGCATGCTTAAATATACGCTTAATTAGCCCAGCAAATATAGATTTATATTTCTATATTCTCGGCTCATATAGCAGCGCAATAGTAAATTTAGGAAAAACTATAATTTTCGGTTAAAAAAACTTAACTTAACTTTCTTTGTAATGACCCATATAATACTTTACTACTATACAACGATTTCTAGAACCTAAATCAAGATAATTAGTTCTTATAAACCTAGCCTTAACCTGACGCCTAAAATCCCATACTTCCTACTTTAAGCACCCAAGTCAGTTGTGCGCATGAATAAAATTAAACAATTAAATATAAAAACTGAAATTTAAAGTAGGTTGCACAAAACTTAGATTTTACATTAAAAGACATAGAATTTGATAATAATTTTTATAGGTATGATAGATAACTTATTAGTCATAATGTGAGTTTTTTAACGGCTTAACGCAAGATAGATTTGTTTAAATGAGCAAGCACAGGCAAATTTCAATTTAAAAATGGCAACAAACCTGATTCTCAAACACGGTATAATTATCCGGTATGATGTCGATCCCGTGGTCGCTCAGTCTCAATCTGATAAAGTGACTTCTCGGTTCTAAACCGCTTTGGCTGCAGATCAGCTCAAGAATCTCTTGCACAGTCATGCCCTCTTGTACGTGAGTGGTTAGAATCTGCGTGAGATATATTACGATTGATGCTCAGTAGGTAACTAAACTGGGTTTAATGAAATATATTTAACTACTGCACTTACGACTTTAATGCGCCCCCAGTTACGTCATACGTCACAGAGTCAGCGCACTTCTTTTAAACATATTCAAATTTTTAGCTCAACAGTAATATTGTCTATCTGAATAATAACCATTTTCTGTCTAAATACTGCCATTTTCTATCCATAAATTGCCATTTTCTATCCAAACTGCGTCATTTTCTATCGAAAAAGTGTCCCTTTCTAGCCACATACGTCATTTTCTATTACAATAGTGTCATTTTCTATCTAAATAGTGTCATTTTCTATCCATAGTGTCATTTTCTATCTAAATAGTGTCATTTTCTATCTAAATAGTGTCATTTTCTATCTAAATAGTGTCATTTTCTATCCATAGTGTCATTTTCTATCTAAATAGTGTCATTTTCTATCTAAATAGTGTCATTTTCTATCTAAATAGTGTCATTTTCTATCTAAATAGTGTCATTTTCTATCTAAATAGTGTCATTTTCTATCTAAATAGTGTCATTTTCTATCTAAATAGTGTCATTTTCTATCCATAGTGTCATTTTCTATCTAAATAGTGTCATTTTCTATCGAAAAAGTGTCATTTTCTATCTAAATAGTGTCATTTTCTATCGAAAAAGTGTCATTTTCTATCGAAAAAGTGTCATTTTCTATCCAAATAGTGTCATTTTCTATCCAAATAGTGTCATTTTCTATCGAAAAAGTGTCATTTCATATCTAAACAGTGTCACTTTCTGTCCATATAGTGTCATTTTCTATGTAAATATTGTCATTTTCTATCTAAAGTGTCATTTTCTATCCAAATAGTGTCATTTTCTATCCATATAGTGTCATTTTCTATCTAAATAGTGTCATTTTCTATCGAAAAAGGGTCATTTTCTATCGAAAAAGTGTCATTTTCTATCGAAAAAGTGTCATTTTCTATCGAAAAAGTGTCATTTTCTATCGAAAAAGTGTCATTTTCTATCGAAAAAGTGTCATTTTCTATCGAAAAAGTGTCATTTTCTATCCAAATAGTGTCATTTTCTATCGAAAAAGTGTCACTTTCTATCCAAATGGTGGCACTTTGTATCTTATTGCTATTTTCTTTTTAATCTAAGCTGAGGATCAGAGGTGCCATTTTGTTTCGTCTAACTCTCAATCATGGTTTTAACTAAACACCAACAAACCTCGCCAGAAGGCAGCCGGACTCCAACAACGCTGCCACCGCCTGCACCGCCAGCCATGGGGCCGTCTTCATATCGACCCGACCGACAGTAGGACAGCTCCGAGGACGTCGGCGTGTTGTCTGTCACCCCGGAACTAGTCGATCTTTTTATATAGAGATCGGACTTTGCTCTTAGATGTGGCTGCTGCTGCTGCTGCTGTTGCTGCATTTGAAATTGATGCTCTTGCTGTTGGTGCTGCTGCTGCTGCTGGTGGTGATGTAGCCGACGGGGCAGGGTAGTACAGCTAGCCGCTCCAACCATTGCCAAAGCTTGGCCAGATGCTGACGCGCCGTTCTCAGTCGCCGAGACAGCTGGTGAAGATTCTCGATAGCTGAATTGCCGTCTGGGCGTGCAATGTCGTGTTGCCACCCGAGAGTCCAGTTGGTCGCTAGGAAAATCGTCGGCTTCAAAGTCCAGCTGACGCTGCTGTTCCCTTGACTGCGGCTGGTGCTGCTGTTGTCGAGCTGTAGATTTCCTGCCACTGCCTCCGCGATGCTTCACCGCAGCCGTGGTTAGAGGTGCCCGAGCGCATACTAAGGCGTGGAATGCCGTCAGATTGAATGCGTCCAGCTTGCTGAGTGCCAGCTTGGAAGATTTCGACACGTTTGACAGGATGTTCTGCGGGAGGTGGATAGATTCAAATTGGGTTCAGTTTCGGTTCAATTTGCCGAAAAAATATTTTTAGCCAAATTTGGAAACGTCAAGAACTGGCAAGCGTAAGTTAAAAGTCACGTGAGCCATTTGGTTTTGCAATTTGGCTCTCTGCAGCTGCAGGTGCACCGGAAGTGACACCAAAACGGAAGAGAAGGTATCTTTCGTCCAGCGTGTTAGTTGGATGCTGTTTTTCGATTGATGATAACAATTCGGAATAGTTTTATTTTCAGTGAATTTATCGCGAGTTTTTTATTATCCTACCTTGGGATTGGGTAATTCTTGTCCAAGAAGCGACGCCATGTAGCACCGATGACGATAAAGTTCGATTAGTAAACGCTCAAGATTCTCTTCCCACTGTTGGATGTTGCGAATCGAACTTTGCCGGCTGTGACTGTCTCTTGCCGCCGACAATTGTCGCTCGGCCATCGTCTTCATCTTGCTGTCCTGTGGATAAAAATTGTTCAGAGATATTTTTAAACTACATGTGTAACGCGCTAAATAAATTTAAATATGAATCACGCGCGCACTGCGTGCTGAGAGAGTGACCCTAAGGTTGCTTCTATTTATAAAAATCATTTTTTAAAAAAACCTCGTATGTAAAAATGAATCACGCACTCACTGCGTGCTAATGATTTGACCTTGAGGTTGTTACTATTTATAGCGTGTGTCGTCACGCTTTTAATTAACGCGTCGCTATTTTTAGAATTACTAAATGGCCACGCCAGCTAACCTTCGCACTTACGATATCAATATTATCTTCTAGCTTCTTGATCTCCATCTCCATCAGCTGGATCGTGTCAAATTTGCTACGCTGTCTCGCGATTTGAGAGGCGCAGGAGGTGTGAAACGCTATTAGCCAGTTGTCCAAGTCTACCTTGTCCACTGCCTGAATAAAAAATGAATGAATTATTGTTCATGATAATTCAAACCATAAAAAATAACAATATATAAAGAAAAACACTCACCTGAAACATGTAAGCATCGCCAAAAGCGGTACTCAGTGACAGTACATTTTCTTTTTTTGGATGCTCGGGTAACGGTTGAGCAATACAGCCTTCAATAACTGCAAAATTAATGACCGTCAGTAATTTAAGTACTTACGGATGATAAAATCAGAACTGTCAAAGTCAAAGCGTAATTTCTCGAACTCACTTAAAGTATGCTTAGGCGTGGCTCGCTCGCTAGCAGCTTCCATGAGCATCATCTGATGCTGCTGCTGCTGCTGCTGCTGCTGCTGCTGATGGTGATGGTTGTCCTTGTAAAACAGAAGCACTGTGCCCTTCAGACAGACCCAATAGCGTCGCCAGTTGCGTTGTGGCGCCAATTCAACTTTGCGTTTCTTGTGTACCAACCAGTTTTTGACGTTGAGCCAGCTGTTAAAGTCAATCAGTGTCGTTAAGTGTAATTGCTTCTTTAATTTTTTTCTCAAACACTTGAAGTCAGAGACTAATTGACCGAAAAAGAAGATCTCTACTTCAAGCTTTACTCAAGTAAATGATGCAGGACCGCAACTCTCCTTGGGGACACAATTAGGACTTGATGACACGAAGAGAGGGGCGCAACTAAACTTTAAGACGAAAAGCGTACCAACTCGGTTCATTTGGAAGTGATCTCCATCAAAAGTCGCAATTTATCTCAGTTTCAATTGAGTTCTGGGCATTAAAAAATTCATTCAGTTGATTTTGTTCCTAACAGAAGAGAAGAGAAGAGATTTCGTCGTACTTAGAATGAGATCTGGCAAAGATTTCATCGTTAGACAATACGGTCTGATAGAGATCTCACCCTATACTATACGATCTGATAGAGATCTCACCCTATATACTATACGGTCCGATAGAGATCTCACCCTATACTATACGGTCCGATAGAGATCTCACCCTATACTATACGGTCCGATAGAGATCTCACCCTATACTATACGATCTGAAAGAGATCTCACCCTATACTATACGATCCGATAGATATCTCACCCTATACTATACGATCTGATAGAGATCTCACCCTATATTATACGATCTGATAGAGATCTCACCCTATACTATACGATCTGATAGATATCTCACCCTATACTATACGATCTGATAGATATCTCACCCTATACTATACGATCCGATAGAGATCTCACCCTATACTATACGATCCGATAGATATCTCACCCTATACTATACGATCTGATAGATATCTCACCCTATACTATACGATCTGATAGATATCTCACCCTATACTATACGATCCGATAGAGATCTCACCCTATACTATACGATCCGATAGAGATCTCACCCTATACTATACGATCTGATAGAGATCTCACCCTATACTATACGATCTGATAGAGATCTCACCCTATACTATACGATCTTATAGAGATCTCACCCTATATACTATACGGTCCGATAGAGATCTCACCCTATACTATACGATCCGATAGAGATCTCACCCTATACTATACGATCTGATAGAGATCTCACCCTATACTATACGATCTGATAGAGATCTCACCCTATACTATACGATCTGATAGAGATCTCACCCTATACTATACGATCTGATAGAGATCTCACCCTATATACTATACGGTCCGATAGAGATCTCACCCTATACTATACGATCCGATAGAGATCTCACCCTATACTATACGATCTGATAGAGATCTCACACTATACTATACGATCTGATAGAGATCTCACCCTATACTATACGATCTGATAAGAGATCTCACCCTATAGTGTAATATCTTATAGAGATCTCACCTAAATAGAGTACGATATAATAAATATTTCCCCTAAATTGAATGCGATCTAATAGAGACCTCACCTAACTATAATAAGATCTAATAGAAATCTCATAATAGAATGCGATCTAATAGAGATCTCACCCTATACTATACGAAAATCTCTTCCAAAAAATCTCACCCCGACTTTCGAATAGCTCCAGTCTGCCGAGCCACCGCCGATGCCTGACTGTCCGACTGCATGTTGCTGATGGTTGACTCCACGGAGGCGACGCTGTCCGCGTCATCCGATTCGGACTGCAGCTGCGCCTCCTGCTGCAATTGAACAATACGACGATCTAAGCGATGTTTTATCATTGCTAGTCTTCTTCTTACTAAGAATTATAGATAAGCTACACTAAACTAAAGCCACGACAGCTAGAGAAAATTTTAATACGCTTTTTATCAACAATTTAATCCTTGGCTGATATCTCTGACACTCGTCACTACCCCCCCCCCCCCCCCTATAGAATCTACGCGTAGCCTACACCCTGTTTCGTCATAGCTTAATTAATTTCAAATTGCTTACATTTAGATGTACAGTGCTGACAAGGCGTGTACAAAAATTGTTTACACAATGTCTAATAGCAATACTGACCAGTTTTGACTATTGAAATGCTTTTAAATTTTACAATTTGTTACGTATTAAGTAAATATAGATTTATATACAGAATAGCTAAATGAGGCCTCCGAACTTACCTCTTCGTCAAGTTGAGATTGTTGTTGTTGTTGTTGTTGTTGTTGTTGTTGTTGTTGTTGTTGTTGTCTTCGAGCGTTGTCCGCAAAGCCGCTTGCTGCTGCTGCTAAGGATGTCAAAAAACGAGTGTCTTCGTTAAGGCTAGGCAAGATATGCGTGACTTTAGCCGTGAATTCCACTTATATAACTCGTGTATAATGGAGTACAAATTGGAGCTAGAGCGGAGCTCAATGAGGGGAGCTGGTTGGCTCCAGTAAGTCCCTTCATTTCGCACGCACTCCCTCTTGGGGGATGCGCTTGTGCTGGAAACTAGATAGATAGATAGAGATGTATAGAGAGAGAGAAAATGGTACAGAATATTTTTTTCGCACAAAGTGCAGTTGAATTTTCCGACTTCTGATGAACCGGCACCAACCTCTCCGACGCCCGCTAGGAATCAGAAAAAAAGTTTCCTCGCATTATTATCCTATGTTTCCCACAAAATTCGATGTATGGCTAGAATAGAATTGATATAGAACAAGCTGAGCTTTAGAAGGATTTTACGTCTATTTCAGTAGAACTAGCAATACACATGGATGGTTTTTTATCGTTAGCAAGCCTCCAGAGAGATAGCATAGGACGAGAAACAGAGAGAGAGAGAGAGTTGCGGATACAGCTACACTGGTGCGGGCACAATTGCACCATGCTACACCACCACCCCCCCTTTGCGGATGGATCTTGGTATTATTGCAACTAGCGCAAAGCAGGATCTGAACAATTTATTCATCGAATAAAAAAGTTCTAGTATAGAATACGCCATAAATTTTCTTCATATTGGTTGTATTTTTTCTGCCCTTAAATGATTAAAAAATCTATATATAATGTTTACCCGTATTGATGTTGTTAGTTCAGTTAGGTTAGTGAGGTATTCACAAATGTTGCCAGATTAAATTGATTTCTGTTGTTCCATCAGAAAGTTTCACTTTGTGACCACTGACCTTTACCATCTACCAAACTGTTAGCTATACTGACCTGCGTTTTAAGCATCTGCATGTAGCTGCAGTACTAAAAATGACCTATACGATTGAATTCTATTTACGAGCGTACAACTGCCCAGTAGATAAATAGAAACTTACTGCGCTGTACGGTTGCTTGTCTAAGGCTACCGCCAGCTCTTTTTGGTGTAGCGAAAATTTTATTCGAATGCGGCAACGAGTCCATTGTGTAGGTTCGATTGTAATAATCTAGTCTTTGTTGTTGTTGTGGTTGTTGTTGTTGTTGCTGTTGTTGTGGTTGTTGTTGCGGCGGTGTTGGACTAGCGCTCACTTCTGGGAAGGCGTTTAGCAACCTGTCTAGTGTGCCAACGTCGACTGGAATTTCCGGCGATTCTAATGCTAGATTTTGTTGTTGTTGTTGTTGTTGTTGTTGTTGTTGTTGTTGTTGTCGATCCCAGTCTTGAAGCACATCGTCAATGCTTGTCTCTCGTCGCTGATCCAGTTGGTAAGCCGTCGATGACGCAGCGTGCCAAGCTGTTCTATCGTCCTCTGATCGGCTTCGAGTCTCGCCGAACACCCGACGTTTAAACGCCTGACCGGATGCTGGGACAGATGAAGCGCCGGGACCTCCAGTTGTGTCTGCCACCGCCGCCGCACCCGTCGTTGCCGATGTTGCCGCTATCGAAGCCTGGTCGGCCAGGCAGGTGCACTCAGTAGCTGAAGCGGCAGCCATCGGCACCTCCGGATGCGAGGTTGTTCGCCGAGTCACTACGGCGCTGTAGCAGGCTGGTGCCGTTACGCCGCCCGCCAGAGTGGCGCCTGCCGCACTTCTTCGCGAGTAGTAATAACCGTCGGCTGGGTCAAAATCGTCCGCGCCAGGGCTGAATGCGCGGTAATCCTGCAGTAGGGCGTCGTCAGCTGGATCGTCGTAGCATCGAACGACCTCCCGAGTGGCGGAGAAGGAGCGAGTCTGGACAAACCGAATCACCGGACAGGGTGGGAAAAAAAATTAACCAGAAAATTCTTATTTATACTACTCGAGTTTATTATGTGCTACTATCAGTAGTTTAATAGATTTAATTTAAGCAGACTGAATTAAAGTAAAAATTTTTTGTAGGTATAAGTAATCAAGTGGTTGAGAAGGTGAATATGGATTTAGCTTGGACGAGTATTTTAACCATGAGAAAAGCCTGGAGCTTAGGCGCTAAGTGGCTATAAGCAAAAATGCGATAAAGTTTCAATAAGAAAGAGCGATCTGGGGGAAGGCAAGTTAGTCTCAACCAATTTCAAGCTTAGTAAAATCAAGTGTAAGAAATGAAATTTCCACATTCTTGAGAGACGGACAGCTCTCGCATTAGACATGCAAAGTCAGGCCTTTCCTTAGGTCGCGCGATTGATTTCGATGATATTGAACCCGAAATTTTCTACATACAGCCAAATCCCCGAGTCTCAATTTAGCTACACAGCTGAGATTTAGATGCGAATTTTTAACACGAATATGTTTAAAGCCTTATACATACGACGTAGGGGCTGACCAATTTTTTTTAAGCGACAAGATTTCTAAGAATTTTTTCTTGGCGATATGTGCCTCGGGGCCTGGCCTGGTGTTTAGCGATCACCTATATAGCCCTATTTTTACTGCAATTGATTTTTTTATGAGAGGACTGTTTGGTATAAAGCGGGGGGCAAAGGGATCAGTTCCGAAGAACTCTACCCGGTAACGTATATGGGGCCAGAGCTACCAGGAGTCTAGGACTCGAGTTGGCCGCTTGTGGAGGATTACTGGGCTATAGCTTACTAAAGGGTTTTAGCTACGGAAAATTGGGAACCTACAGGGTGGACTAGAGGATTCAGGGGGTGCTGGCGGTCCGCAGAGCGGCACTAGATGGGTGTCCCGTAGGGGTGGGGTGAGGCGAAGAACTCTATTCACCGCACGGCACGTCCACCATGAACAAAAACTTGAATCTGCGGTCTCAAATGTACGCCGACCCCTATACACTGTTCAAGCTTGTACGGTGCGAGCCTGGTTCCTAGCAAGCCGTTCCTGCAAGCTAGTTGGAAACGTACACCGCACAGCTGCAGGTGGGCTTTTATGAGGACTGTTTAGTGAGAAGCAAAAGGTAGAGATGGATTGTGTACGCAGCGAAAAATTATTCTTATTTTAATGTCGCCGTGATATTCCGGAAGATTCTAAATATTATAACAAATGCAAAATGATTTAAAATTCTACAGTTCATAGGATGACTTAAGTAGATATTTTCTAAGTAAGTAAATTACTTAATAATACAAATAATTTCGTAAGGGCTCCAAATTTTTTTCCTAGAAATTTATGGAAAACCAAAGAATATTCGAATTACTAATTTGATGGAATTTTCTCGAATGTACGCTACATATCTTACTCTACCTTCGCTCTCATTCTCTCTACGATCGTATCTCTCTCCAACTCTACTTTGTCTTCTTTCTCTTTTTCCACTATTCTTCTCTTACTCATTGACTTCCCATCAAATTGAAAGGAATTTTTTCAAATTAACCTTTCCCGTAATTATATATTAAAGTGTTAAAGTAAAGTATTAAAGATACCATTTTTGATTAATTTGGCAAAATTTTCCTGCTAGTATGCCAACACACTCGAAAAATTATTTTCTAGCTAAAAATTAAAGCTTATCTTTGCACTTTATAGATACGGTTATAAAAGTACATGCAGATTTTTCCCACCGAAGCACACACAAATGCACGCTCTATTAGAAGAATCCCCGAACTTTTTTCCCAAGCAAAATCGAAGCATACAGAGGCTTGAAGATCGATAAGGGTATAAGGATGCAGACTTTTATGTTGTACAGGCACTCCTTGGCCATCTGCGGGAAGTTTCTGCTTCAAAATAAAGTATTCCCTCTACTAAAAACGCAAGCTAAATTGAAGTAGTCAGGAGAGAAACGGTATATACAGATACTATATACATATACATGAGGCTCAAAATCTTTCGAATCTACAGCACAGCTACCATGCAGTAGGTGCCACTTGGCAAGAGTGTTTTAATTATTCATCTAGTGTTACCCCCGTCTCCTGAAAACTTCTTATCCGTCGAAAAGAGACTTGGAAAGAGAAACGGGTTGCCTGATGATTTGCACTTTATGAAGCTGTAGCTATTAATGCTTGAGCGATTTTCTCTCTTTTCGGCCTCTATATTCCTCACCTAAGCGCCTTCCCCAGCTCCCGACAATCTACTTGCGCCTGTACTTTCGAGCTTCCGTTCGAACAAATCCGCCAAACCGGATTGGGTTTTGATTAGACGGGGACTTGCTTCCCGTTGCTGGCTTCTGGCTGGCTTTTCTTAGCAAAAATTTTCTTAGTAAAAAGTAAAAGTTTTAGAGTTGTTTTTCATCACGTTTTGTGCTACACAAAACTTGAGCCACTGATACCCCATCTCTAGGTGCCACTGATACCCCATCTCTAGGCGATACTGATACCCCATCTCTAGGTGCCACTGATACCCCATCTCTAGGTGCCACTGATACCCCTTATCTAGGCGCCACTGATACTCCATCTAGGCGCCACTGATACTCCATCTAGGCGCCACTGATACTCCATCTCTAGGCGCCACTGATACCCCATCTCTAGGTGCCACTGATACCCCATCTAGGCGCCACTGATACCCCATCTAGGCGCCACTGATACCCCATCTCTAGGTGCCACTGATACCCCATCTCTAGGTGCCACTGATACCCCATCTAGGCGCCACTGATACCCCATCTAGGCGCCACTGATACCCCATCTAGGCGCCACTGATACCCCATCTCTAGGCGCCACTGATACCCCATCTCTAGGCGCCACTGATACCCCATCTAGAAAAAGTTTGTTCTAAATATACTTACTTAGGCACTTATATACAATACTAAAAGAAATTCGGTATTAGATAATGCTGTCGAATTCAATAACTGATTAGAATTACACCTCATGAAAAAATCCCATAGTCTTAGACTATGGGATCGAATAATAAAGGCAATGCTGATGAATGACGCTTTCGCATCCCCTTTTTAGGTCTCAGTTTCGTTTCGTGACTGGAAAGATTGTGGCGTGCAAGCTAATCAGATTTCAATCTAGAAATTGATGCTGAATTATGAAACAGTCGAAATTTTCATCCAAGTCCACTGTTATTGCATGTTCTTATCTGTTCAATTTAATCCATTGATGAATTGCAAATCAAAATCGAAATATTCAAAGTCCAGTCACAGTCAGTCACTCACTCACTCACCCAATCAGTCAGTCAGTCAGTCAGTCAGTCAGTCAGTCAGTCAGTCAGTCAGTCAGTCAGTCAGTCAGTCAGTCAGTCAGTCACTCACTCACTCACTCACCCAATCAGTCAGTCAGTCAGTCAGTCAGTCAGTCAGTCAGTCAGTCAGTCAGTCAGTCAGTCAGTCACTCACTCACTCACTCACCCAATCAGTCAGTCAGTCAGTCAGTCAGTCAGTCAGTCAGTCAGTCAGTCAGTCAGTCAGTCAGTCAGTCAGTCAGTCAGTCAGTCAGTCAGTCAGTCAGTCAGTCAGTCACTCACTCACTCACCCAATCAGTCAGTCAGTCAGTCAGTCAGTCAGTCAGTCAGTCAGTCAGTCACTCACTCACTCACTCACCCAATCAGTCAGTCAGTCAGTCACTCACTCACTCACTCACCCAATCAGTCAGTCAGTCAGTCAGTCAGTCAGTCAGTCAGTCAGTCAGTCAGTCAGTCAGTCAGTCAGTCAGTCAGTCAGTCAGTCAGTCAGTCAGTCAGTCAGTCAGTCAGTCAGTCAGTCAGTCAGTCACTCACTCACTCACCCAATCAGTCAGTCAGTCAGTCAGTCAGTCAGTCAGTCAGTCAGTCAGTCACTCACTCACTCACTCACCCAATCAGTCAGTCAGTCAGTCACTCACTCACTCACTCACCCAATCAGTCAGTCAGTCAGTCAGTCAGTCAGTCAGTCAGTCAGTCAGTCAGTCAGTCAGTCAGTCAGTCAGTCAGTCAGTCAGTCAGTCAGTCAGTCAGTCACTCACTCACTCACCCAATCAGTCAGTCAGTCAGTCAGTCAGTCAGTCAGTCAGTCAGTCAGTCAGTCAGTCAGTCAGTCAGTCAGTCAGTCAGTCAGTCAGTCAGTCAGTCAGTCAGTCAGTCAGTCACTCACTCACCCAATCAGTCAGTCAGTCAGTCAGTCAGTCAGTCAGTCACTCACTCACCCAATCAGTCAGTCAGTCACTCACTCACTCACCCAATCAGTCAGTCAGTCAGTCAGTCAGTCAGTCAGTCAGTCAGTCACTCACTCACCCAATCAGTCAGTCAGTCACTCACTCACTCACCCAATCAGTCAGTCAGTCAGTCAGTCAGTCAGTCAGTCAGTCAGTCAGTCAGTCAGTCAGTCAGTCAGTCAGTCAGTCAGTCAGTCAGTCAGTCAGTCAGTCAGTCAGTCAGTCAGTCACTCACTCACCCAATCAGTCAGTCAGTCAGTCAGTCAGTCAGTCACTCACCCAATCAGTCAGTCAGTCAGTCAGTCACTCACCCAATCAGTCAGTCAGTCAGTCAGTCACTCACCCAATCAGTCAGTCAGTCAGTCAGTCAGTCAGTCAGTCAGGAGTGAACAAACCTTTGCCGGACTAGCGCTGTTGTTTCTGAGCGAAGCAGACGAGGCGGACTTGGCGTATGCTCTGCGACTTCCAGCTTTACTCGCAAGCTGAAAATAGAAAAAGCGGTTAATCTGGTCTAATAAGCATGGAAACGCAGAGCTGACAGGTTCTAAGCTAAGTTGTCACAATTTGATGAGACGGCTAACATGCAGAGCCTCTATTTTTGATTAGGACACTGAAAGGTATTAGCTAGTGCTTGCCTAGTAGATAAACATGCAGTACTAGGACTATATTATCAGTATGGCAGCGGAGGGAAGTCTAACCAGGCAGGCCACTGTAAAACCTTGCCAGTTTCTGGGGAAAAAGAAACAGCAACTTTCATCTGCTTTTTCTTCGAGTGTGCGAGAAAACACACTTTAGAAGCAGGTCGCTTTCTTGGTGTGTGTGAGTGTGTGTGTGTGTGTACAGAAATTGGGATGAAAGATCGATCGGATTTCCCATGGGATCGAATATTGAAAAGCCGACCGAAGCTTGTTCTGGTGGTGGCCACTGTTGCTGCGTGTCTAGCGGGACGCCCCTCTGCCTCTCCGTCTCGAGCTCTTTCCACTTCTCTCGCAATTCATTTCCATCTTTAGAGCCAATAAAACTATGTTAGAAAATTGTTGTTTTTTAGGTAGACCAAACATACTTTTTTAGCTTTAAACTAATTGCCATTTTTTTATTTACTTTTACGTTGGCTGAATTAACGTGCAAGAAACTTGACTTCACTCACCGGAGCGCAGCAGTCTTGAAAACGTTTAGCATCCACTGGCGAAGTGAAATTAAGGCCCCATTCACAGTTGTGTAGTAAATCTTTCCAATGGACGAAGCACTCGTTTGCTTGATACAGAGGCGTGCCTATAATATAGATGTTATATAGTAAACATCTTATCGTTTTTTAATTAACTTTTAATAAACTTAAAAGGCTTTTCAAAAAGACTTTGCTTACAGTATCCAATGCGAGTAAACAACTTAATCAGAGGGCCAATTAGAGTGAAGAAGGGAATAGATACTGGAGGAAGGTGGTCGTCGGTTGTGTCACGTGACCTTGGGTTATCAAATTCGCTAATCGTACAGTAGCAGTGTACAGTGAGTTTACTGCGACCTTGACAGTGACCTTTGACATTCTGGCCAATAAGCGTGAACTAAGCAACGAAGGAGCGAGGTGGGTGTCCTATGCTAAAAATAGATACATTAGCGTTGTAAAGGAATTCCTTTCCATTAAATTACCCGGATGAATGATACGTGCGTCGAAAAGTTTCATTGCATTCCGACTGTATGCCGTGATTTGAAACACCCTTGTGGCACTCTCCTCTAAGCACGTGATGTTTATTGGAACAACATCGTCTGAGACTCGTTCCCAACCGAATTCGTTGTCTTGAACGCGGAATACTTCGGCCCAGAGTCTGCCAAGTGGCACGGTTTTTAGTTGTTTGATTTCAAACGAGCCAAAAAAACTAGATTTCATTTTAAAACATCAAAATAAGCATCATTGAATAGTTGACTGACCTCAGCAGGTGGGTGTCCTTCCTAGGCTGCCATCCTTGTTCACCCAGACGAGGCCTGCCACCAGAAACGAACCCAGCACCGCCGGCGGAGTCTTTGCCTTTGCTGCACAACTTGTTGCCCATGTCCAGACGGCTAAGGGTATTGTAAAAGAAAACAATTCAAGGATCAACGAAGTTGGAACTAAAGCTACGCCTTGACGAAAGCTTTGATGGGTTACGAAATCAGACAGTGTGCCTGTCAACAACTTTCATTGTGCTAGTCATTAGCTAGGCAGTCTAAGTAGCTAGCTAGAGGGTTGCTTTCCTATTTTTTACTCGATTGCTAATGATGGGCGCTTCATCGACATTCGGGTAACCATGCCAACAGGTAATTTCACGTACGATTAGTACTAATTTTCTCTTATTCGAGATAAAAATTGCATATGACGCGTAAGGTTGACAAACCGGACGCTATTCTGTTTCTATCGGGCTGGAAATATGCTTTTATTCAATCCGTCTAGCTGACACCCCGACTCTGTCGAGCTGACACCCCGACTCTGTCGAGCTGACACCCCGACTCTGTCGAGCTGACACCCCGACTCTGTCGAGCTGACACCCCGACTCTGTCGAGCTGACACCCCGACTCTGTCGAGCTGACACCCCGACTCTGTCGAGCTGACACCTCCAACTCTATCGAGCTGACACAGTTGACTTTATCGAACTGACACCCCCGACTCTACCGAGCTGACACCCCGACTCTATCGAGCCGACACCTCCAACTCTATCGAGCTGACACAGTTGACTTTATCGAGCTGACACCCCCGACTCTATCGAGCTGACATCTCCAAATCTATCGAACTAACTGCACTAAAAATAGCTACCCAACAATTTGAGTTTATCCAGTCAGAAATTGTTAGATATCCCTTTAACTATCGTCCCCAAAAACATTTCCCAACGAACAGATAAAGGAGGGCTAAAATATTTAGTCAGACAAACCTTTTTTCCAGGGATAAAAGACTCAATTTAGCTCCTAAAGCGCTTTGTCTTTGACGGGGGAACTAAAAGGCTAAGCAGTCACTTTGGGCTGCTTAGTCTTAAAAGGTAGCTGCTTTTGTTTTAATCGTTTCCCTTGTACACTTAAGCTAAAGGCGATGCTAACTTGCGATTTTTCAACGCCGTCGATACATTTTTTAGTCAATTAATTGCGTGTTGAAAGAAATCATTTTAATCAGGCAAATTGCTTCCTTTGAGCGCACAAGGAGCTGAGGTTGTCTTGTAAATAAGAATGAACTGCCACAATGTTAGCTGCTTATCTTGTCTGAGACCGCTGCGGCTTTTGGCAAGGTTTTGCTACAGGGGGCCAGCAAAATTGCGTTCACTGCGGGGAGAAAACCGTAGCATTGGACTGGGAGGGCTCTTGACAACACGATTAGGGCAGGGTGGCGGAGCCGAGGTAAAGAAAATCGATCAGGTGCGGGCCAAGACGGACAAGGGGATTTGAGTATAGCTGGCTGGCGTCACGGCATTGTACTTGATGTGTGAGTTTGTTAGGCTTAAGACGAAGCCAAAAAAATTAGACACAGATAGATAGATAGATAGATAGATAGATAGATAGATAGATAGATAGATAGATAGATAGATAGATAGATAGATAGATAGATAGATAGATAGATAGATAGATTGATAGATAGATAGATAGATAGATAGATAGATAGATAGATAGATAGATAGATAGATAGATAGATAGATAGATAGATAGATAGATAGATAGATAGATAGATAGATAGATAGATAGATAGATAGATAGATAGATAGATAGATAGATAGATAGATAGATAGATAGATAGATAGATAGATAGATAGATAGATAGATAGATAGATAGATAGATAGATAGATAGATAGATAGATAGATAGATAGATAGATAGATAGATAGATAGATAGATAGATAGATAGATAGATAGATAGATAGATAGATAGATAGATAGATAGATAGATAGATAGATAGATAGATAGATAGATAGATAGATAGATAGATAGATAGATAGATAGATAGATAGATAGATAGATAGATAGATAGATAGATAGATAGATAGATAGATAGATAGATAGATAGATAGATAGATAGATAGATAGATAGATAGATAGATAGATAGATAGATAGATAGATAGATAGATAGATAGATAGATAGATAGATAGATAGATAGATAGATAGATAGATAGATAGATAGATAGATAGATAGATAGATAGATAGATAGATAGATAGATAGATAGATAGATAGATAGATAGATAGATAGATAGATAGATAGATAGATAGATAGATAGATAGATAGATAGATAGATAGATAGATAGATAGATAGATAGATAGATAGATAGATAGATAGATAGATAGATAGATAGATAGATAGATAGATAGATAGATAGATAGATAGATAGATAGATAGATAGATAGATAGATAGATAGATAGATAGATAGATAGATAGATAGATAGATAGATAGATAGATAGATAGATAGATAGATAGATAGATAGATAGATAGATAGATAGATAGATAGATAGATAGATAGATAGATAGATAGATAGATAGATAGATAGATAGATAGATAGATAGATAGATAGATAGATAGATAGATAGATAGATAGATAGATAGATAGATAGATAGATAGATAGATAGATAGATAGATAGATAGATAGATAGATAGATAGATAGATAGATAGATAGATAGATAGATAGATAGATAGATAGATAGATAGATAGATAGATAGATAGATAGATAGATAGATAGATAGATAGATAGATAGATAGATAGATAGATAGATAGATAGATAGATAGATAGATAGATAGATAGATAGATAGATAGATAGATAGATAGATAGATAGATAGATAGATAGATAGATAGATAGATAGATAGATAGATAGATAGATAGATAGATAGATAGATAGATAGATAGATAGATAGATAGATAGATAGATAGATAGATAGATAGATAGATAGATAGATAGATAGATAGATAGATAGATAGATAGATAGATAGATAGATAGATAGATAGATAGATAGATAGATAGATAGATAGATAGATAGATAGATAGATAGATAGATAGATAGATAGATAGATAGATAGATAGATAGATAGATAGATAGATAGATAGATAGATAGATAGATAGATAGATAGATAGATAGATAGATAGATAGATAGATAGATAGATAGATAGATAGATAGATAGATAGATAGATAGATAGATAGATAGATAGATAGATAGATAGATAGATAGATAGATAGATAGATAGATAGATAGATAGATAGATAGATAGATAGATAGATAGATAGATAGATAGATAGATAGATAGATAGATAGATAGATAGATAGATAGATAGATAGATAGATAGATAGATAGATAGATAGATAGATAGATAGATAGATAGATAGATAGATAGATAGATAGATAGATAGATAGATAGATAGATAGATAGATAGATAGATAGATAGATAGATAGATAGATAGATAGATAGATAGATAGATAGATAGATAGATAGATAGATAGATAGATAGATAGATAGATAGATAGATAGATAGATAGATAGATAGATAGATAGATAGATAGATAGATAGATAGATAGATAGATAGATAGATAGATAGATAGATAGATAGATAGATAGATAGATAGATAGATAGATAGATAGATAGATAGATAGATAGATAGATAGATAGATAGATAGATAGATAGATAGATAGATAGATAGATAGATAGATAGATAGATAGATAGATAGATAGATAGATAGATAGATAGATAGATAGATAGATAGATAGATAGATAGATAGATAGATAGATAGATAGATAGATAGATAGATAGATAGATAGATAGATAGATAGATAGATAGATAGATAGATAGATAGATAGATAGATAGATAGATAGATAGATAGATAGATAGATAGATAGATAGATAGATAGATAGATAGATAGATAGATAGATAGATAGATAGATAGATAGATAGATAGATAGATAGATAGATAGATAGATAGATAGATAGATAGATAGATAGATAGATAGATAGATAGATAGATAGATAGATAGATAGATAGATAGATAGATAGATAGATAGATAGATAGATAGATAGATAGATAGATAGATAGATAGATAGATAGATAGATAGATAGATAGATAGATAGATAGATAGATAGATAGATAGATAGATAGATAGATAGATAGATAGATAGATAGATAGATAGATAGATAGATAAATGGTTCATAAAAGGGTAGATGGATTGATTAATCGCTGAATAGATAAACGAGATTGATAGCTTGATCAATCGGTAGACAGTTAAGATCTATTATAAATAGTGGAAAACAGTGCATTACCTGATCTGTAATAAATAAGCTGTTCTCGGAATGCAATTTCGCGTTCCACTCTTGGCCCACGAGCAATCTGGTGAAACAATCGAATGCCCGCTCAGAATTCCAACCTTCTTACTTCTCCTTGTATTTCAATCCAATATCATATTTTGTCAGTATGAGATTGGAGCTAAATCCCCAGGCAGACACGAGACTTGCCTAAAGCGATGCGCGCCGGGGCCTCCCACGAGACTCTCTTTTTTTAGTGGTCCACCAGCGGCTTGGTTTTAGTCATGGCGTCTCTCTCGTTCAGCGCTTGCTCGCCTCTATTGGTCTCTCTTAGCGGGATCGCCAGTCTCACTTGGGCCAAGCCATACAGCTGAGGCGGAGGTGGAGTATGTGGAGAAGGACGGGGAGCAGAAATTTCTGGAGAAGAGGTTGTCGTTGGCTAACCCTTCCCAGCCCCCCAGCAACTGCAGACGGCTAGACGGATCGGGCTGGGGGTTGGTGGTTTGGCGTGGCATGATAGAAATTGAGGAGGCCTTCGCCTTTAGCGGGAAGATAGCTACGCAAAATTCTTTCCCTGACGCAACCTCCCCTCCAGTGTGCAGTTCACAGGAGCTCCACGCCCCCGCCCCCATCCTGCCTTCTCCCTGGCTGTCTCTTTTCAAGCCAAAATCTTTCAAGCTGGTTTTTGTCCCCTTTAGTAGTCTATGCCCCGAGACTGCCTGTATATATTCCCCCCCCCCCTCGTATAGAACAGGGATTGGCGCAGTTTTGGGGTTGTGTGTGTATGTGGAGGATTTCTCCACCCAAAGCCACGGTGTAAGTCATACAGTCGGCGTGTATGGGATATAAACACACACACACACACACACACACAAACACACACGGGCGCACTGCAGAACAAGTCTCATTCCAAATCCTCAATCCGTGTCGCCCCTTCATCCCCTCAGTTATGGCGACTGTCTACTCCCCTTCGCCCTGGCCTCCTCGTCATCGTTCGTCATCATGATTCCCCCCGTCCCCTCTAGATGGCAATCCTCGTGCGCTCATTAAGTATAAGTGTGATCCAGTGATGCCGCAAGGCAGTTTGTCAGGAATCATGCTGATAAGAAAATAGAAAGAAACCCAGCTTTGGCTTGCAAAAGTGTGATGGCGGTAGCTTCTTTCTGGCTTGTTCGCAGACATCACTGAGTAATGAGATGCGTCATTAATAATTCTTTGCTGCTAGTATATAATGTAGTATTAGTTTGTTTACTTCTATAATACGTGTAAAATCTGGGGTGGAAAGATAAAGGCACAGAAAAGCCTGCAAAGTAAAAGATGCAAAATGTAAACTGGTAAACCGACGCAACCAGACAGACAGACAGACAGACAGACAGACAGACAGACAGACAGACAGACAGACAGACAAACAGACAGACACACAGACAGACAGACAGACAGACAGACAGACAGACAGACAGACAGACAGACAGACAGACAGATAGACAGACAGACAGACAGACAGACAGACAGACAGACAGACAGACAGACAGACAGACAGACAGACAGACAGACAGACAGACAGACAGACAGACTAACAGAAAGCAGAGAAACGAGCCTTGAGCAGTAGTGATACAGGTTCTAGGTGTCTATAGGTAAATAATCAATCATCGGAGGAGCGATCAATAAAAAGTGGTAAAACTAGACGGGAATAGATCCGGAGACTTAGGTTACCAAAAGAAATTTGAGACGTAGACTCTACAGATGAAGCAGTCAGACAGACGAGCGGAGTTAGGTGTACACTATTATAAGAAAGCAATGTCCTACTGACTCTTACTGACTGTCCCTTACTGAACAAACTCGACGTACAAAGAAGGCGTACATGCATTGCGGGCTGTGTAGCGGCTCATACTATGCATAAAACAAAGTAATTCGCCTCAAGCAAATCTGCGTCCCCAAACTGATGGGCAATTATTAGCTATAAGGAAATGCGCCTCACGCACTGCATGGTGATACATAGTAGATAATGCTTGGCATAAAAGTCAATTAGCCCTTGGCGCGGCATTCCCGCGCATATCTCCCGCGTTGCTCTTCTCATCCTCGCATGTCAGGCTTCATTTGGCCAGCCCAGTCATCTTACCTTCCCTACTCATCCCCTCCCTGTGAATGCATGTACTGGTCCACTCCTTCTCTCACTGTAAAAACCCTTGCTTGCATGGCCAACCAAATGGATTGATGACCAAACGGTGCTCACGTTGGCATAACTATTTTTTTTCTGGCGCGACCTTCACTGCTAACTAAAAAAAGCAAAAAATGGCTAACTAATATGGAAGCCTACAAAACCCGCCAAAGCTTTTAACTGCAGTATACTCCTGACAGCACCACACACACAGGGTAGTAGGAGCTCAATAACAAAAGGTCCATTGTGAGGCTAACAAGAAAAAGAGGACTAAAAAATGTGGTGTGAATTAAGAAGATATGAGTCGAAGTCTGCTTTTCTATTATCAATTCTTGTTCCCAATGTTTTTTTGCTGTTTTTTCTCACCAGGAGAATTTTTTAGCTCTATAATATTGTGGGTCTCTCCAGAGACAGCTGAATAATACAAGGCTTAACACACTCCATTAGAGGCCAGGGGACAAGTTGACGTTGCTGGGGCAGCTCGCGCTGTCTTGTCCGTCCTCGTCCCGTCGATATCCTCAAAAATAAAGAGGATTAAACGAAACTTAAGCTATGAATGTGTTTGTCTTGTTTTACAATCGCATTTGGCTTTCCTGCTTGGCTCGGAACAAGTTCGGTTTTTTTTAACTTGCTCGACGAGCTACTACGGCATGTAAATTGTGGAATACGCAAATTTGATTGAAATAATTACAGCACAACAAACGTCATTCAATGATTCAATCTTAAACGATCTATTGCATTGTATGTTCCCGGTAAGCTAGTACATTTACCTGAATGTTTGAGCATTTACAGCTTGCTCGTACTCGTGAATGCGCATCTTTTTTATGATTATAACTATAAATTCACGAGGTAATTCAGCAAATATGATTGGGCAACATCAGTTTTTTCAAGAACTACTATTGTTATTACCTTTTGTGTGCTACTTCAGTCATAATAAACCTATTGAACTTAGAGCGTACAATATAGCTTTTTCTCCCATACTTAATCCCAAAACCACAATTTTTCGGAACTTCTTAATCTGCGCCTCACCCTCAAGCGTTATACAGCTGTGTAGTCTCTAATTTTCTACTATCAGTAGTAACTTTTTCCTTCACAAATTACCATTCTGTATGCGTAATTTCACTCACTACGATGAGTCACCAATTACCACTTTTTTCCCAATGGAAGCGGAGCGGTGGTTCAAGGACGGGTCAGTTGCCGTCATTATCACGAATCTTTGGATTATTTAACCAAACGGATTTTGACTCAGACATCTTTAGCCTTTCTTCCAGATATCAGGCACGACCTTGAACGAAACCTGATCCGGATCTTTATAAGCAGCCGATCTTCGATCGAGAGCTGTTTTTGCTGCGTTTTGTGATCTGTTTGTGCGCTATTTCTTCTATTTTTCCCGCTTTTTAGGGAACTATATACTTAATTAAAAGTTTGTCTAACCGTCTAGAATCAGTCTCGTTAAAAGTCTTCGCGGGACTCCCGTTTTGCTTTTCTGTAATTATTGAAGCCATACCGCTGTTTGCTTAAATATAGCTACTACTCTGCAGTAGGTAGTTGCAGTTTACGGAGATTGAAGGCCTAAATAATGTACGAACATGTAAGCAGGCCGTACGCTTATAAGTCATAAATTCTTTCAGGCCAACGCATTAATAAGCATGACCATCTTAATGATCATAAAAGCGAGCATAGACTATGCGATGCAATTTTTTTCATTCTCAAGCTTTGTGAAACTCTACTTAGGATAAAACCTCTCGAGCATGGAATTGTACTTTTAGAACTTTCATGCCAAATAGCACAATTGTATATAACTGCATTTTCATTTTGCAAAAAATCAATTTGCTCCGGCAAAATAACGGCACAAAATGACTAGGTTTACACAGCAAGATAAACAGATTTAAAACTAATTGGGGTTATCACTATAAACATATGTATCTGATACATTAAATTTGCCGCTCAGCCATTTTTCCCGTAAAAACAAAACTTTAAATCTCGGGTCAAGCCTGAGCCTGTTGTTTACAGTGCTTTTAGCCGTTGCCGTTGCTCATCGAATCGGGGGTAAAGATGTAAGAGGTCACATCATTAGTTCATAAAATTTATACATAAAAATGATGTAAACTGTTTAAGGTCTTCTAGAGTTAGGCAAAAGTGACTTCTAGGGGTCCTTGACACTAGCTGTTAAGTGCAAAAAACTTTATTTATTGTAATAGCTCATGGGGATATTTTCGATTTTCAGGCGCTATAGTATAAATATAACGGGTCAAAATATGTCAGTTGGTCTTGGCAACATTATTACGTTTTGTTCTGATAGTAGTCGTAACATATGTGTAATGCATATATGTCTAATAACGAGTTTTTAGAAATGGTATTTTAAAGAAAAAGAAAGTCGTAGCTTCGTAATGTACTTAACTGCTGTTAACCTATGCGCAATATTTATGAAGCCAATTATTTTATCAGAAAGTTGAGCCGCTTAATTCATTTACCATCCTTTTAATTGGAGGACCCAAATTTCAGCGCAACTTGCTACCGAGTCACCGACGACCGACTCATGCTAATTATACTGTAACGTTAGTGGATGGGTATTAATTCTTACTACTATGCCATTAAACTTCAAATTTATCACCGTCAGTGTGACTCACGAGTCGTTAGCGAGCGAGATACTAGTACCGATTGCTTGTTTTTAAAGCAACTTGCTAATTGTGTAAACAACAAAGCAATAGTAGCAGGCGTCAGGCGAAAATTTTAAGTTGTTCTTAATTTCAGTAGGAATCTGCATGACTGAATTTCATCTCATACGAGCTAAAGAACCAATTTGCTTAGACATTGAATACAATAATTACATTAGTGTAAATTGTGTAATTGTAGTATTTTAGCTAATTGGCCAAATTTTCATCTTACTTAGCCATATATTTGACAATTGTATACATAATATAGCTTATGCCCTACCCTGGCCTAACTAACTAGTCTATCATTATATACATTTTCTTTTGAATAGAATTAGAATTGAATTGATTTTGAATTAAATAGAATAGAATTATAAAATAATATAACGAAGTAAACTAGAAGTATGCCACATTTTCTTTTTTTTCAAAAATTATCATGACCAATTTAAGTTACATAAATATTCAATTGTGATTTTAAATATATGATGCTAATAGCTATAATAGCTATATATTATTTTTATATCTGACAATATTAGGCCATTCCTTAATTAAATAAACCTTAGTTTATGGCAAATTTCTAGATTTGATTTCAATTTAGCAACTTCCTAGTCACCTGGGTTTATTTTTTCGCTGGGTGCAGGATGCGATTTTGCATCCTGTCACTAATTTCAGGATACAATTTAAAGGGTCGGGATGCTATACATGGGTGCACAATTTCAAAAAGTAGTAACTTGGGCAAAAATGTTGAAGGACCAAAAAAAAGGTCCCGTGACCATATAAGCCTAAATCTTTATAATTTTTCCATTTACCTCTATATTTTGTGACTTGCCCACCAAAACAGCCAACTGTTGCACACAAATGATGCATCCCTATCGCAACAAACAATAAAACAAAACAAAAAACTAGATGCGAAATCGCATCCTAGGTCAACTTTCAGGATGCAATTCTTGGGGTCAGGATGCTATAGCATCTCTATTGCACAAAAAAACCCAGCTAGTCACATATTATATTAGCTAGGCCTAATGTCTTTCAAGTGAATAAAATTATATTTATAGAGTTTTATAAAATTTTCTAAGCCACATATAGCAATCTAAATTAAAATATTAATAAACAAAGAAAATGACAATATCTAAATTTGTTGTATAAATTTACTTTTGCTCACAAAATTATTATTTTATTTTTTTTGAATGGTGCCAATGTCCAATGACATTATATAAATGTTAACTGGTAATACAACTAGCAAGTAACATTTTAAATGGTAGTGAGCATTGATTAGTTTAGTTCTATGCAGTCCTGATTGTCACAGATTCCTAAACTTGGTAATAAGGACAAATCCAATACAGAATGCTGCCAAAAGCCATTGGTTAGCTTGGTTAATAGTCCATGACAAGCAAGCCACCACATAGTTTTGTCAGTACTTGTCCTCATTTCCATTAGATCCCTTGAATTTATATTTAGTTCCATCGTGCCTGTGCTAATAGAACTTTGTATAGGGGTATAATCTACAATGGTCTTGGTGGCTGTCCAGTCATTTGCAAATTAGAAGTCTCAAAAGTCCAAACTATAGTGACAGTTTAATAAAACTCTTGGCAGTGAGGGCTTAATAAAACTCTCGGCATAGGTTCATTTCCATTCAGTAAATTATTTTGAGTGCATTTTTGAAATCGCAGGAACGATTGTAGTGTTGTGGCACAAATTTAAACTTTATAAGTTGACATGGCATAAGTTAATGTCTATGGGCAAAAATCCAAAGGGGCTGGAAGGGAATGACAGTTTTCTTTGCAGCTGGGCAGCTGGCAAGCTTATAATACTAGCATTTTTAGCTGTCACCTTCCACACAAAATGGCTGGTCGTCCATTGGCACCAACAACAACTATTCCTGCCAGCAACCCTAATGTACATATGAATCTGATGGAGGGGACTTGGGACATATCCTGCAGATATGTAGGGACTCCTACATATCTGCAGGAGTTCCTGTGGTGCCGCAACTTTCCTTAGCCTCACTTTGGGCAGTTCCTCTAGTGCATCTGCAAGCAATACCCACTGTAAAAATACAATGAGACAATTCATTATCTTCATACATGCGCAACACCCAGCCGACCCGGCCGAATCGGCCGGGTGACAGGCCTGCCAAGCAAGGGATGTCGCAAAATCGGTGATGCAAGTCGAAAAATCGCCAATGTAAGTCACAAAATTGGTGAAAAACACGAGGGGGTAAGTCGCAAAATGGAGAAGAATTGGGAAGATTCAGGCAAGAATTGTTTGCGGGACCTTTTTTTTTGGTCCTTCAAAATTTTTGTGGCCAACTAAGTCACAAATTTTTCCACTGACAACCTATGTCGCACTTACACTGAACAACGTCGCACTTTTGGTCAGAAACAATGTCGCACTTACACTAAACAACATCGCACTGGCCGGGTAAGATTCAGGAGGTTGCGCATGTATGATTATCTTTGAGCTACAGACTCAGCACACAGTTTATTCGTTCCAGGTTTTGTTTTTCCAACTTGTTTTTTGTTGCTAAGTTAAAAAATGCACTCAAAATAATTTACCGAATGAAAGTGAACCTATGCCAAACTCTCAGCCTTAGCCAAATTTCTGTGTTCCTAAATGTGGCTAGTTTAGGCCATAGACAACTCTTATTTGTCATTCCAAATCATTGGAAACATTTTAAAATAATAATTTCAGAAACAAAAATAAACTTACACCAACTTTACCTATATAACTTGACCCTTGATTCAAAGAAAATTATCTATTGCATGACAGAGGATAATGTATCAAAGCCTTTCAAGTTATTACTTTCTAGTACAAACTCCCTATAGAATATAGCTTTGCATATACATGCCCAACCTTAGAATTTCATATGCAGAGTACCACATTGTTTTAGCAAAATTTGTGAAAAGTTCATTTCTTGACTATACCTTACTTTTTGCAATCTATTATTCTTAATGTTGCAAAATTCTTCCCAATTTTTATACCTATGCTGCCAATTTTACAACTTGCCTCCCCAATTTTGACCAAATTTGCAATTTATATCACTTATTTTGTGACTTACATTGCCAATTTTGTGAATTACATAACCAATTCTGTGACTTACCTTGGCTAGTAGCCATTTCATGTGTCCAATTTGGATGGGTTGGATTAGTATTGGGCATGTACAGCCTTGCATATTTTTTTAATTGGAAATTATTTTATATTTGGATAGCTATAGTAGTAGCTATCAAGTAGCTTAATAAGCTTAATTTATAAATCTTTAAATAATATTTTAAAGGCTTCTTGTCTCAAGAAAATGCTAACAGTAACTTGATTGACAAATATAAAGCTCATATATGCACAATACCTAGCCAACCTAGTGGATCCAGCTAGTTAAGATAGCCACCAAGCAAGGTAAGTTGCAAAATTAATCTCTATAAAAATGGACATTATAAAAAAAATTAAAAAGACATATAGAAAGAAAAGAGAGAAGGCAGTGAGAAAAATGGAAGGTAGCCATACATGTGCAACCTCCTAAATCTTACCCACCCAGTGCGACGTTGTTTAGTGTAAGTGCAACATTGTTTCTGACCAAAAGTGCGATGTTGTTCAGTGTAAGTGCGACATAGCTCGTCAGTGGAAAAATTTGCGACTTAGTTGGCCAAAAATTTGGAAGGACCAAAAAAAGGTCCCGCAAACCATTTTTGTCTGAATCTTCCCAATTCTTCTCCATTTCGCAACTTACCCCCGTTTTTCACCAATTTTGCGACTTGCATCGGCGATTTTGGGACATCCCTTGCTTGGCAGGCCTGTCACCCAGCCAATTCGGCCGGGTCGGCCGGGTGTTGCACATGTATGAAGGTAGCCATAGAAACAAACTCACTAAGGAAGTAGTCACAATCAGAGGAATTAAAGTTGCAGTCAAAGAAAACTAAGTCACAGTTAGAGAGAACTATGTTGCAGTCTTAGGGGACTAGGTAAAAGATAAACTAATAGATGCATTTAACATGTCAGATTTAGATTTTATGTAGCTTAATGAAATTGAAACAATAATATAATTTTATTCATGCTATATATATTAATTGGGTGTGTCTCCAAAGAATCTAGCCACTCTAATTTGAAACCAAGATAAATCTTCCTGATAGTTTTGTGACTCATTCTTTAAACCTTTCCTTCTGTGATGACTGATGATTTCTTTTTTGTAGTTAAGATGGCAAACTGTCTGTTACTTTGAGAATATCAAATTTAGAGTCTGAATCCCAAAAACTGCAATAGTATAAATCTAAGTGGTTTTGCATATATTGTTAAGCTGTCACATGATAGCAATAGACCAATAGTGTCATAATGTTAGGCATATGTGCTGCTAATAGAAATAGCTAAGTGATTCCCAAGGCAGTGCCACTTTGAGGAACATTTAGCATTTGTGGCAAAATAAAAATATATAATTTCTTAGGAATGACTAAGGAAAATTCAAGTTTTAACAATATAATTTCTCGACTTTACTTGGTGCGCTTATTATGATGTCCTTGTTGCACTTCTTAGGGTCCCTTTTGCATTTTCGATCTATCCTTGTGAGTTTGGTCATGTATGGATAGCTTTATTAAGGTAAAAAAACTTAAAACTTGAAAATTTTGCAACTTAGTTGGTTGGAACATTGTGGTTTGTTATTTTTTTGCAACAAGAAAGGTGTATAGAAGAGAAAGCAATCCTTGTTAATTATAGGTAGCATCTTTATGTTTTGATTTTTTAATGTCCCTAATTTCCTACAAAACAGAGGATTTTGAATTATTCTGTTGACTAGGCACGTGAATTGCATTTTAAAGTGACCGGTAGTAAGTCTCAGAGTCAGAGAAAACCTGTACATACTTTAGCAGTTTAAATTTTATTTATAAAAATACTTCTGTGAGTTACCCAGACAGCTGGGGGAATGCAAGGGATAGATAAGGAACTTAAGCAAACTTCTTATTTCTTAGCCCGCTATCTCTCTATGCGCGGCATGTGAGTGTAAGACAAAAGAATTACTTAACCCCAGTACATTAGCGTTCAGCTTATAGGACTCAGATAGCAGGGAGAATCGATTTCTTGTGTGCTCCACGTTGCCTCTCTATTGGCTAGCCAAGTTAAACTTCTGTAAATTTTTTTTTAAATACTTGCGCCACTGTATTAAACGGAGGTTAAACTTTTTGTCTCTAAATACTTAATTGTCACGCAGAGTAAAGTAAGCCGTGGCTATGACATTTGACCTGTTGCACTATCAGAAACAATTTTGCTATAGTCGATATGATCAACTAGATTCGAATATTAATAAAGATTTAGAAGAAGAACAGTTCTTGCTTAGTATTAGTCGCCTATCTTCTAAAGAGTTGCTTCATAAGCTTGTGAATGGTGATGGTTTGTCACTGGATCAGATTGGTAAAAACTTAATTTTGTTGCTTGCGTAATTTGTAATAACTTATTGTCATTGATTTGTTGATATATGAAAAGATAGATAGATTACATTAGTACTAGAGGGTCAAGTAGTTATGTATCAATTTTATAATGTCTTAACTCGCAACGCTAAATTCCAGCAAAATCTGAATTAGCCTCCATGAGCAAAAGTAAAGCGTCCGGTTTTTCGGCCGCTCAGCAGCAGAAAAAGCCGGGCAATTATACTAATACTAGCAGAGGCATAGCTGGTGGTAAGTTCTTACTTGATTGCTTAGTTACAAACTTTTCGTATAAAAATATGTCAACAATTGTTATATGTACTAAAGCATATTTTTCTATGTTTTTTAAACCTAAATAAATAATAATGCATTGATAAATCAAGATGCATTGAGCTCGCTTGACTGGAAGTGCTTCGATCGATACGGTTTCGGTAGGGGATTGTTGATTTTCGATTGTTTTGGCGTGTGTGAATGAATTAATGCAATATTTTATTCTGATAACTGGGTTTTTATCGCGTTTTTTATTTTCCTTGCGATGGGTTGGTTATTCCTTATCATAAGGCAGTTATGATTTTTTACTATTTGGGGTTGATAGTATTTCTAATATTATTGATATTTTCTTTAGATCGTTAAACAAACGGCTTAATTTTTAATTCTGATAATTCGAAACGTTCAACAGTAAGGAGGTGTCTTTTATTAGCCTTTCACTCGCCAACTTATTTCGATTTTTAACCTCTCTGACCCCAACAATTTAATTTGAGCTTATTGTACTCCATTGACATCCTTTCACACCTTGAATGTACGTCCATGTGCATTCCTGCCTCTCCTCCAATGTACTTCCATGTGCATCCCTGCCTCTCCTCGAATGTACGTCCATGTGCATCCCTGCCTCTCCTCCAATGTACGTTCATGTGCATCCCTGCCACTCCTTCACAATGTACTTCCATGTGCATACCTGCCACCCCTTCACAATGTACGTCCATGTGCATCCCCGCCACTCCTCCAGTGTACTTCCTTTGGCAACTTTGCCTTCCCCTAATGTACTTCCACTGACACCCTGCACCCTCCAATTTATATCAATTTGTAAATCTACCCCAGTACTTAAATTCAATGGCAGCTCTAATCTCGCTCAGTGTACTTAAACCATTGACACCTCTCTACTGTCCGTAAAGAGTAGAAAAGAGAAACCGAATTTTAATTAACAAGCTAATGCTTAAAAACTGAGCTGAGCTGCTATTACAGTAATAAGCAAATTCTGGCTATCTAAAGTAAGTTTAATAAATTGACAAAATTGACAATTAAACAAATTCAGCTGACACGTCTCTAGTAAGATCGGATGTTGTTAGCAGCTTTGGTCTTAGCGCTAAACCGCCTAGGCCGAGGATCGGCTCTGCAGGTTATTCAAAAAAAATAATTTAAATTATTAATAGCCCCGTTATTGTTTTCTTTTGTGTGTATATATGTATGTGTGTGCGCAGGCGCCTATATTATTGTGTAAATTTGTGTTTATATTGTCTGTTAGGGCGAGTTATCACCTATATCTTCTTTGCTCGTCCTACACCCCTAATAAATTTTGTGTATATAATTGCAAAGATCTGCGTTTCCTCCACTTGCTTAGCTAAGATGTTTTTTTCATTATCCGAATAACGAGTAATTTTGTTAAATTATTAGCAATTTATATCGTTATTACGACCTTTTATTAATTAAGCTATTTCTGGTTCTTGTGCACCCTGCAAAACTACTTTGCTGCTTAAAGTACAGCAAAGTACAAGTAGTACACGTGCACTAAATCAATCAGCGCGCATCCTGCGTTTTTAAGTACAAGTAAAAGTTGAAACCGCTACTCTTTTTTTAATTTATACGGGTTTTAATAAACCGACACCTATTTCACTCTGTCGCACTTGCCTACTGCACTTTGCCTACTTTCTTATGATTACCATTTTTATGACACTAATTACTTTTATTCCAGGCGTCGGTGCTGTAGACGAGGAGACTTTTCTGAATGCTTTCGAGCAGGTGCCTAAAGTTCACGTAAGTTTTTTTATGCAATAACTAGCTCAAGTGAAGTAAATTTTGTTTTCAAGACGAAATAAAAGTAAACAGGATAAGACATAGTCGATATAGAATAAGAAAGAACTCAGACAAAAAGATAGAAAAGAAAATAATGGAAGAACGGGTCTGGGAAAAATGGGGGGTGGGATAGAAGAGAATGGGGGATGGGAAAGGAGAGAATAGGGATGGGAAAGGTGAGAATGGGGGATGGGAAAGGTGAGAATGGGGGATGGGAAAGGTGAGAATAGGGATGGGAAAGGTGAGAATGGGGGGTGGGAAAGAAGAGAATGGAGGATAGGAAATGAGAGAATAGAGGATGGGAAAGGAGACAATAGGGGATGGAAAAGGCGACAATTGGGGGTGGGATAGGAGAGAATGGGGGATGGGAAAGGAGAGAATGGGGGATGGGAAAGGTGAGAATGGGGGATGGAAAAGGTGAGAATGGGGGATGGAAAAGGTGAGAATGGGGGATGGGAAAGAAGAGAATGGGGGATGGGAAAGAAGAGAATGGGGGATGGGGAAGAAGAGAATGGGGGATGAAGAAGAAGAGAATGGGGGATTGGAAAGAAGAGAATGGGGGATTGGAAAGAAGAGAATGGGGAATGGGGAAGAAGAGAATGGGGGATGAAGAAGAAGAGAATGGGGGATTGGAAAGAAGAGAATGGGGAATGGGGAAGAAGAGAATGGGGGATGAAAAAGAAGAGAATGGGGGATTGGAAAGAAGAGAATGGGGGATGGGGAAGAAAAGAATAGGGGATGGGAAAGAAGAGAATGGGGGATGGGAAAGAAGAGAATGGGGGATGGGGAAGAAGAGAATGGGGGATGAAGAAGAAGAGAATGGGGGATGGGGAAGAAGAGAATGGGGGATGAAGAAGAAGAGAATGGGGGATTGGAAAGAAGAGAATGGGGGATTGGAAAGAAGAGAATGGGGAATGGGGAAGAAGAGAATGGGGGATAAAGAAGAAGAGAATGGGGGATTGGAAAGAAGAGAATGGGGAATGGGGAAGAAGAGAATGGGGGATGAAGAAGAAGAGAATCGAAGAATGGAAAAATCCTCAAAATCGCCCCCGCCCCCTTAGATCTCAACCGGCCGCGATGTAGCCGAGCATCTGTCCCGCTCTCGCGAAATCCTATCCGGCAACGTCGAAGACTGGGAGAAACGCGTCGAATGCCTCAAGCAGCTTCGCTCATTAGTTCTAGCTGGCGGAGTTGACTACGAAGAGTTCTGGCCGGGTCTGCGCGCCCTGGAAGTGCCGTTTCGCACAAGCGTCACTGACCTACGATCGCTAGTAGTACGGGAGGCTTGCATCACAGTCGCCCATCTGGCTAGCGAATTGCGCAATAGATTCGATCATTTCGCGGAAAGCGTATTAGAATCTCTACTATCTTTGATAGCCAATAGTGCCAAAGTCATTAGCACTAGCGGTATTGTTGCTACCCGGTTGCTATTGCGCAATACACATGCGCCTCGCCTACTGCCTATACTGTGCCAATTCTCCCAGACGAAATCCGCTATCCAACGACGCTATCTGTACGAATTTCTCGCCATCCTGTTCGCCGAATGGCCGCCAGCTTATCTGGAGAAACAGCTGCCCGCTTTTGTTGACGTGTTTCGTCGAGGCCTAGTAGACGCTGATCAAGAAGGTCGGGCGCACACTCGACGGGCTTTCTGGCTCTATTGGACTGCGTTTCACGATTCGGCTGAACAATTGTTGAAAACTTTGGACGCCAAAACTCGTCAGGCTGTTGAGAAGGATAGGCCTGGCAATGCAGCTTCTACTGGTGATTGATTTATGATTTGTGATTTATGGTCGCTTTGGGATGCTTAGATTGACAGCCTGTATACAGACTCTGTCAGACTGAAAGCCTGTATACAGACTCTTTGTCACACTGGCAGTCTGTATACAGACTCTTTGTCCAACTGACAGCCTGTATACAGAATATAATGTCAGACTGACAGCCTGTATAAAGACTCTTTGTCAAACTGGCAGCCTGTATACAGACTCTTTGTCCAACTGACAGCCTGTATACAGACTCTTTGTCCAACTGACAGCCTGTATACAGACTCTTTGTCAGACTGACAGCCTGTATACAGACTCTTTGTCACACTGACAGCCTGTATACAGAATATTATGTCAGACTGACAGCCTGTATACAGACTCTTTGTCCAACTGACAGCCTGTATACAGACTCTTTGTCAGACTGACAGCCTGTATACAGACTCTTTGTCACACTGACAGCCTGTATACAGAATATTATGTCAGACTGACAGCCTGTATAAAGACTCTTTGTCAAACTGGCAGCCTGTATACAGACTCTTTGTCCAACTGGCAGCCTGTATACAGACTCTTTGTCCAACTGACAGCCTGTATACAGACTCTTTGTCAGACTGACAGCCTGTATACAGACTCTGTCAAACTGACAGCCTTTATACAGACTCTTAGTCAGACTTACAGCCTGTATACAGACTCTTTTTCCAACTGACAGCCTGTATACAGACTCTTTGTCCTACTGACAGCTTGTATATAGACTCTTTGTCAAACTCAAAGCCTGTATACAGACTCTTAGTCAGACTGACAGCCTGTCTACATTCTACAAGCTCTAAAGCTTTAATAAAGCAATGACAGCTAGTTTTACAGGTTTACAGACTATTACAGGAGATAATCTTCACGCTTTTTGACGTCAAAAAATTATGCAGCGAAATTCATTATTAAACAAAATCTCGAATCTGTTTCAGGCTTAGCAACAAACGCAGCCAGCTCGGCCCTACCAAAAACCTCTACCAAACAATTGGCTGCCACAATCACTAGCGGCGTTGTCAGCCAATTGCCCAGATCAACCAGCGATCACAACAGTCTTAGCGGCGCTGCCATAGGCGGCGGAGCTGTTGGTCGAGTCCTAGCACCTTCAGCTCGCACATTGCGTCTTGGTCAGCAACAACAACAACAGCAGCAGCAGCAGCAGACCCGAGGACGTACAGCAACAAAAACTGGCGGTACAGCTGTCAGTCAGTCAACTCCAGCTAGCAGAGAGGCGTCACCTTCCTCGCGTTATAGTTATTTAACTTATCAACAGCAGCAGATGCAGTTGCAGCAGCAGCAGCAACAACAACAACAGCAGCAGCCGCCGTACTATTATCAGCGCAGTACGCCCAGTTCATCAAACATTGGTGGCAGGCCTAGAGGACCCCGATCGCAGGGTGCTAGTAGGGAGGCCTCGCCTGGCCGACTTGCTAGCGGTATTCCCGTGCCAGCTGGTGGCGGCAGCGGCGGTCTCAGCAGCCTAAGGCGTCAGTCACACGGAGCCAGAACTCCCGCGGCGGGTCTTGGTGGCGGCAGCGGCGGCGGCGGCGGCGGCACTTATCGTGCAAATCGACGAGCTTCAGGCGGCGGCGGCAGCGCTGAGGCTGACGCGGCGGCTCAGAGCGCGCTAGCCGAAGCTTTGCAATACAAATTGGCTCGAGCTTCTAACAACGGCGGCGGCGGCGGCGAAGAGGGCAGCGAAACTTCTTCGGTGTGCTCAGATGCTTCCTACAAGTCGTTCAATGTGAGTTTTATCATTGTTCTTGTGCAAGAATGATTTAGATTGAAAGGTCCTAGGTTCGTTCTCCAACATAAGTTTTGTAGTCGTTTAAATTCTAAAAAATAAAAGATCACCTTTAAATATATATTGCACTAACTCCAATATTGTTATCGCAAAGTTGTCAATCTACTCTGACTTGTTCATAAACCCAAAATCGCAGAGCTGCTACACTGGGCGTCGTTTTGTTGCTCGTATTAGCAAGGTAAAAAAAATCATTTTGGACGCAGACAAAATGTAGACGAAATTTATTTTTGCACGAATTATTTATAGTCAGTACTTACTACTTTTGCACCTTGGCATGCCTTAAACCGTAAAAAACAATTTTCCTTATTTATTGCTATTGTGTGATTATATTAAAATTACTAAATTTATTCTTGATGATTATACATTAAACCGATTCGGTTCTTATTTGATTACTTATAGTAGAGAGGTTTTGGTACCGTTTTATGGGTGATTTTTCCTGCGGTAATTTTTTTTGTCTATTAACATTCTTTTTTATCTATCATAATGCTTCTAGGTCCCAATTCCAGCTGTGATTGTGGGACTCGCTTCAGAATGGGTCCCGATTTTAGCTGTGATTGTGTGACTCGCTTGAGAATGGGTCCCGATTTTAGCTGTGATTGTGGGGCTCGTTTCAGAATGGGTCCCGATTCCAGCTGTGATTGTGGGATATGGGACTTTTGCATGGCTTACAGGACATACGAACTCGTAGAAAAGTTTCCCTACTCTTGCTCTATTTTTAATTTCTGTCGTAATTGTAATTCTGCATTCTTTTTATCGTGTAAAGCATGAGATTGCTTTGCTATGTTGCGAAATTATTAATGTAATATATAATTAAGGAGCCAGAAAAACAGGATCAGCCGGTTAAAGCACCGAAAATTACTAAGTCTGTCTCAATACAGGTATTCTATAATGTAATGTTTTACACTACAGGGCAAAACTTATCGTTGTCATTTGATGTTGTTGTGATGACTATTGTTCTTTCAAAGCACAATGGTTGGCAAATTGCTTGATCAACTAGAAATTTCGCACCTGAAGCAATTTCATCATCGCCGCTTTCATTCTTAAGTTTTATCCAGAATATGCATTGATATCAGCCTGTAATATTCAAACCTTTTAATATTTAATCCGTCCCTAAATTTAGGGCCCTCTATACAATCATCCGCCATCTGCACGCTATCACCCGCCCTCTACACACGATCATTCTCCCTCTACACACTATTATCCGCCCACTACACACGATCATCCGCCCTCTACACACTATCATCCGTCCTCTACACACGATCATCCGCCGTCTAAATGATCATCCGCCCTCTACACAAGATCATCCGCCCTCTACGCACGATCATCCGTCCTCTACACACGATCATCCGCGCTTTATAAATGATCATCCGCCCTCTACACACTATCATCCGCCCTCTACACACTATCATCCGCCCTCTACACACGATCATCCGCCCTCTGCACACTATCATCCGCCCTCTACACACTATCATCCGCCCCCTACTCACTATAAATATACCTATCCGCCATCTATCTACTATAATCCCCCTGCAATCGATCCCGTCGCAGAACATCGCCGACATCATCCAGCAGTTGGAGTCGCGAGACTGGAGTCAACGCCGCGACGGTCTGGCCAGTCTGACCGCCTATCTCGGCCGCGACACCTGTCGCCTAAATTCGGCCGAAGTTCGCAAAATTTGCGAAATTTTCACTCGCCTATTTGGCGAATCCAACGGCCGAGTGACGCAATTTTTCTTAGAAGCTTTAGGCGGATTTATTACGCGATTTCATCCGGAATTGCACGATTGGTTGTACACGCTTCAGCTGCGTCTAGTTGGTCGCCTAGCAACGGAGACGCTAACTAGTCAGCAGGCTAGGGTGCAGGCCGCTCTGGAAAAAGTTCGATTGTTGTTTCCGCCCGAACTGCAGTTCCAGCAGATGCTGCGTGCCTTGTGCGATCAGTGGCTACAGAACTTACCTAAGGTATGATTTTTTAATACTTTTTTGCTGCCATGCATTTTGATTCTTTATTGTGTAACCTGATCTGCCCTTGGCTGACCTGTAGACACTTGATCCTTCGTTTGATCTTGAAATGTCATCTTATCCTTCCTTTGACCCCTTGAATAGTCACGTGATCCTTCTTTTGGCCTTGAATTGTCACGTGATCCTTCTTCTGGCCTTGAATTATTACGTGATCTTTCTTTTAACCTTGAATGGTCACGTGATCCCTTGTTTGACCCTGAATTGTCACGTGATCTTTCTTTTAACCTTGAATTGCCACCTGATTCCTTGTTTGACCTTGAATTGTCACCTCATCCCTTGTTTGACCCTGAATTGTCACGTGATCTTTCTTTTAACCTTGAATTGCCACCTGATTCCTTGTTTGACCTTGAATTGTCACCTCATCCCTTGTTTGACCTTGAATTGTCACGTGATCTTTCTTTTAACCTTGAATGGTCACGTGATCCCTTGTTTGACCCTGAATTGTCACGTGATCTTTCTTTTAACCTTGAATTGCCACCTGATTCCTTGTTTGACCTTGAATTGTCACCTCATCCCTTGTTTGACCCTGAATTGTCACGTGATCTTTCTTTTAACCTTGAATTGCCACCTGATTCCTTGTTTGACCTTGAATTGTCACCTCATCCCTTGTTTGACCTTGAATTGTCACGTGATCTTTCTTTTAACCTTGAATGGTCACGTGATCCCTTGTTTGACCCTGAATTGTCACGTGATCTTTCTTTTAACCTTGAATTGCCACCTGATTCCTTGTTTGACCTTGAATTGTCACCTCATCCCTTGTTTGACCCTGAATTGTCACGTGATCTTTCTTTTAACCTTGAATTGCCACCTGATTCCTTGTTTGACCTTGAATTGTCACCTCATCCCTTGTTTGACCTTGAATTGTCACGTGATCTTTCTTTTAACCTTGAATGGTCACGTGATCCCTTGTTTGACCCTGAATTGTCACGTGATCTTTCTTTTAACCTTGAATTGTCACGCGATCCCTTGCTTAACCTTGAATTGTCGCGTGAACCTTTCAGGTGCAACTGGCCGTGCTGCAACACCTGATCATATCGCTGCCCGACCTGCCCTCGCACGCTCTTCAATCCAATGCCGATGTGAAAGCCGCCGTGGGCAGATTAGCCGTACTAACTAGAGAGCCTCGCTCCGCTGAACTGCGCCGCTACTCCCAGCTGCTTCTGGCCGGTCTAGCCAGACTAAACAGCGAATCGTTTGGCTCCGTGTTGCAGACTCTGGCCGCGCCAATGCAGCAACGCGTGGCTGAAGTTGTGGCCAATCAGCAGGAGGCTTCGGCGGCGGCTGTCGGCTTGCAGCATCAGCAGCAACAGCTACAAAGACGCGGCAGTCTAGGAGCTACTGGCAGCGGTCAAGGACGGTAAGGAATTATTTAAATGGATTGATTTATTGCATGTCTTTTATATGCTGCTGTACTATTTGCGGTTGCCTGAGTGCCAAAGTCTTCCCATGTTGATTTCTATGTGCCAAAATATTCCTATGGGGATTTCTGTGCCAAAACTGGCCCATCGGGATTTTTATGTGCCCATGTCTTTCCATGGGGATTTCTCTGTGCCAATATCTTTCCATGGGGATTTCTCTGTGCCAATATCTTCCCATGGGGATTTCTCTGCGCCAATATCTTCCCATGAGGATTTATCTGTGCCAATATCTTCCCATGGGGATTTCTCTGTGCCAATATCTTCCCATGAGGATTTCTCTGTGCCAATATCTTCTCATGGGGATTTCTCTGTGCCAATATCTTTCTATGGAGATTTCTATGCGCTTAAATCTTTCCATGTGGTTTGCTGTGTGCCAATATCTTCCCATGGGGATTTCTTTGCGCCAAAATCTTTCCATGTGGATTGCTGTGTGTCAAAATCTTCCCATTGGGATTTCTCTATGCTATGTCTTTACATAGGTAAATTCCCACATAGGTAATTATCCACCTATCTTGGGGACGCAAAATTATTCCCATAAGGATTTCTCTGTACGACATTCTTTCTATATGGAACTCCCATGACTGCTTTTCTGTAATTTTAAATAATCATTGGTGATTACGTAAGCACAATTTAATTTTAAAACGCACTTGATACTAGTAGCTTTTAGTTTTCTTTGCGTGATTTAATAATTTTTTAGTTTAGTTTAGTTCAAGAAATTTTATTACCTGTCTTTTCCACCTGTAGTTTAAATCATGCGCGCACGGTATTCAGTTATTTTTTATTTAGTATTTTTTCCTTTTACTCTACTTACAAACCTAGCTAAGTAGTGTAGTTGGTAAAATTATCTTGTAAGGTTAATTTGTAATAAAAAGTATTAAATAATTTTATGATTATTTTTGTCTCAGACGGTCGTTTCTATTTGCTTCGATGAGGCGACCTTCAGTTTCGTTGGCCTCTCGTATTTACTTGGACCGGTAGGAAAGGCTAAAATATTTATATGACAGCTGATTTTCCTAATTGTTTGCTGGCTTTTGCCTCAGTTTTCAATCTAATGCTATTATCAAGTCCCTTCTCTTGAGAACGTATGATCCCAATTGATCTACCCGCGCAAAATTGTTTGACTTTGTTTGTTGCCTTCCTTTGCTGTTTTTTTTGCTTTTTTGCAAAGTTTTATTTGGTGCTCTATCTATCCCAGAATCTGAATCAAGTTATCCAGCTTGGGAATTGCTTACTTACTGAATTTCTATAATTGATTTCAGAATCTGAAGCATCTTCCTGAATCTAAAGCATCTCTTTCAGAATCAGAAGCAGCCTGAAGCATCTCTTTCAGAGTCTGAAGCATCCATTCCAGAATCTAAAGCATCTCTTTCAGAATCTGAAGCATCCATTCCAGAATCTGAAGCATCCATTCCAGAATCTGAAGCATCCATTACAGAATCTGAAGCATCTCTTTCAAAATCTGAAGCATCCATTCCAGAATCTGAAGCATCCATTCCAGAATCTGAAGCATCCATTCCAGAATCTGAAGCATCTCTTTCAGAATCTGAAGCATCCATTCCAGAATCTGAAGCATCCATTCCAGAATCTGAAGCATCCATTCCAGAATCTGAAGCATCTTTTCCAGAATCTGAAGCATCCATTCCAGAATCTGAAGCATCTTTTCCAGAATCTGAAGCATCCATTCCAGAATCTGAAGCATCTCTTTCAGAATCTGAAGCATCCATTCCAGAATCTGAAGCATCCATTACAGAATCTGAAGCATCTCTTTCAGAATCTGAAGCATCCATTCCAGAATCTGAAGCATCCATTCCAGAATCTGAAGCATCTTTTCCAGAATCTGAAGCATCCATTCCAGAATCTAAAGCATCTCTTTCAGAATCTGAAGCATCCATTCCAGAATCTGAAGCATCCATTACAGAATCTGAAGCATCCATTCCAGAATCTAAAGCATCTCTTTCAGAATCTGAAGCATCCATTCCAGAATCTGAAGCATCCATTCCAGAATCTGAAGCATCCATTCCAGAATCTAAAGCATCTCTTTCAGAATCAGAATTATTGTTTCCCTCTTTCTGCTATCAGCTACTTCCATATATTTGAATAAACAGGGCACCCATAATTGAAATCTATACTAATGAGCAAATTCGGTTTAACCAGTTTTCATTTTTTTACTTATTTTTCCTATTTACTATTTTAGATGTGTTTTTATCTTGTTTGTTTAAAAGATGGCAATTTTCTTCTTTTACTCAGTCTTGTTTCCATTTATTTTCTACGTTGTTTTTTTTTTACACTCGCAGAAACGGAGGCTACGACGCTTCTTCTAGTCAGCACAAGCATCAACAGCATCCGGATTCTCAACTTAGCCCAGAGGACATGAGCTCCTGCATACGCCAAGCCGCTCAGGACATCCAATCTCTAACTGGAGCATCAGGATCTACTTGGGCGGAGCCACGCGCCGCACATAGACCGTCTGGCCAATCAACCGCCGCCCCGCATCACCATGGCAACGATCCTGTTGCCATAGGCAAACCAACACGAGGCGTTGGGCCTGGCATCGAATCAACGGCATTTGGCGATGATTTTTATCAGCAACAACAGCTGCTGCAACAGCCTTCGACGGTAATTAATTCCGGTGATCTTTTACTGGCCGATATTGTTCGAGAATTGTCCTCTGGCGCTAGGAATCAACGGTAAGTTAGTAAAGTAGTATTTTATCTCTTGCTATACAGTACTATCGTTTCCTTTGTTATTTTACTTTATAATTTATTTATAATCTATTTTACTTTATAATTTTGTTAAATTATTTTTGCTGCAATTTTCACCTCTAAATATCCACTTTCTTCTATTATATTTTAAAACAAAATGAAGTATTAAAAATCCCTAGTATTAGCCAATTGAGGAGTTGTACTTTAGTTGCTAGGGCATCTCCCTTATGACCGGGAAGGTCGTGGGTTCGAGTCGTAGATTGAGTCCATCCAGCTGAGATCGGGTACCAGTTTGAGCTGGGTAAAATATCGAACTTTTCTAAGTTTTGGAAAAAATTTCAAGTACCACCCTTATGACAACCGGTTGACAAAAATAATGCATAAAGCTCGCACAGGAGACCGACTCAGCAACAACAAAATCTGACGACATCGAAGACACGAACACAAATTAAATTAATAAGTCGAAGTAGGAGCTCAAGACCGGCTGACAGACCTGTCAATCAGGCCGCTGACGGATTGATAATGACGTCGTCAGCAATCAGCGACAATAATCGACGCAGCCGTAGCCTAACACCCAATAGGTGTCAAATTATCATTTTCTTCTTTGTACTTTTATTTTTTTTGGAATCTATGGTGTCCTCTAGACTTATATTGTTGCTTGGTGATTGGAGTCAATATTAAATTAAAAATTGAAAATTTGGGCCTCAATAACTGCATGAGCACTTTGTGATATATACTCGTAGCAAACATTAACTTTTTTGTTAGTAGTGTGTTTAGGAAGCAGCGCACACACACTACTGCTCATAGTAGTGATAGTAGATATAATTTTTTAATTTAGCTTGCTTGGTGGGGACAATATAATTTTTTGTTAAATTTTGTATGAACCTTTTCGTCAAGTTTTTCTCTATTCAGTTGCATTCCATACATATTTATCTGCATTCAGCTAGACGGTGTGTTATGAGTTTACATTGATTGTGGAGACCCCTTCAATGTCGAATTATGACGTTTTGAAATTGTCAAGTCAATTTCTGTACACTTAAAATTATTTTTAACTTCTTAAATTTCTAATTCTCATAAAACTTTACATCAAGTTTCTCATTCTTGGAAAGTTTCATAAACAGGCTGATTCTAATTCTTGGAAAGTTTCACTAACAGACTGTTTCTCATTCTGGGAAAGTTTCACTAACAGGCTGTTTCTCATTCTGGAAAGCTTTATAATCAGGCTGTTTCTCATTCTTGGAAAGCTTTATAAACAGGCTGATTCTCATTCGTGGAAAGTTTCATAAACAAGCTGATTCTCATTCTTGGAAAGTTTCATAAACAAGCTGATTCTCATTCTTGGAAAGTTTCATAAACAGGCTGTTTCTCATTCTGGAAAGCTTCTTAAACAGGCTGATTCTCATTCTTGGAAAGTTTCATAAACAAGCTGATTCTCATTCTTGGAAAGTTTCATAAACAGTCTGATTCTCATTCTTGGAAAGTTTCATAAACAGGCTGATTCTCATTCTTGAAAAGTCTCACAAACAGACTGATTCTCATTCTTGAAAAGTTTCACAAACAGACTGATTCTCATTCTTGGAAGTTAGAAAGTTTCACTAACAGACTGATTCTCATTCTTGGAAGTTAGAAAGTTTCACAAACAGACTGATTCTCATTCTTGGAAGTTAGAAAGTTTCACTAACAGACTGATTCTCATTCTTGGAAGTTAGAAAGTTTCACTAACAGACTGATTCTCATTCTTGCAAAGTTTCACTAATAGACTTTCTCATTCTTGGAAAGTTTCGCAAACGTACTGCTTCTCATTCTTGCGAAGTTTTACTAACATACTTTGAAGTACTGTTTCTCATTCTTAGAAAGCTTTACAGACTTTCTAATTCTTGGAAAGTTTCACAAACCGACTTTTCTCATTCTTAAAAAGTTTCGTTACTATACTTCTTCCTTTTCTTGGAAAGTTTCTATTCTAAATCTTGAAAAACTTCAGTAACAGACTTACTTTTTTTTGAAAAATTTCACAGACTCTCTTACTTATTCTTAAAAAGTTTTGCCGAATTTTTTTATTATTTTAGCGTTGCATAGCAAAGCAAAAAATTTCGATGAAATGCCAATTAGATTAGAAATTTTGTTTTACTAGTCATTCTTTTTTTATTAAATTGCTCGATTGAAGCTTTGACTGTCATTGTCATTAACTCCGATGTCTCTTTTCCCCATTTTACCGCCGCGCCACAAGCAGACAAGAGCAGCGCAAGAATTGCATGCAGCGGCTCATTAGCCTGGTTCGCGACAAAATTGTCGTTAATTGGGACGAGCACTTCAAAAATATTCTGCTAATCCTGCTGGAGACACTGTCCGAGAATGAGGTTAGGGAAACTTTCTTTGCTAATTAGTCCTTTGGGATGAAATTGGATGAAGGTGCGAATTGAGATTATTTATTGTTGCGTGGCTGAGTTCGATCAAGGCTTTGCTTTGTTCTCAAAAAGTTGGTCCGCTTAGATAATTTTGTCTGTTGCATTTAGTCTGTATTCTGTAAATTAACACGTCTGACTCTGACAGCCCCTGTCTAACTCTGACACCCCCTAGTCTGACTCTGGCACCCCCTAGTCTGACTCTGACACCCCCTGTCTGACTCTGACAGCCCCTGTCTAACTCTGACACCCCCTAGTCTGACTCTGACACCCCCTAGTCTGACTCTGACACCCCCTGTCTGACTATGACAGCCCCTGTCTAACTCTGACACCCCATAGTCTGACTCTGACACCCCCTAGTCTGACTCTGACAGCCCCCGTCTAACTCTGACACCCTCTAGTCTGACTCTGACACCCCCTAGTCTGACTCTGACACCCCCTAGTCTGACTCTGACACCCTCTAGTCTGACTCTGACACCCCCTAGTCTGACTCTGACACCCCCTAGTCTGCCTCTGACACCCCCTGTCTGACTCTGACACCCGTCTGACTCTGACACCCCCTAGTCTGACTCTGACACCCCCTAGTCTGACTCTGACACCCCATAGTCTGACTCTGACACCCCCTAGTCTGACTCTGACAGCCCCCGTCTAACTCTGACACCCTCTAGTCTGACTCTGACACCCCCTAGTCTGACTCTGACACCCCCTAGTCTGACTCTGACACCCTCTATCTGACTCTGACACCCCCTAGTCTGACTCTGACACCCCTGTCTGACTCAATCGCCCAACTCTCCTCTCAGAGTGACATCCGCGCCTCAGCTCTGTCAGCCCTACAAGAGTTATTACGCGTCGAGCCATCCAGATTCGTTGACTTCGTTGAAGCCACGGTCCTAAAAGTGCTAGAAGCTCATCGCGATCAAGACCGCGCCGTGGCTAAAGCGGCTGACGAGTGCGCCAGAGCTTTGTCCAGCTGCCTGCCAGCCGATCTGCTACTTCGCGTGCTGGTCCCAATAGTTCTCGACTCCGAGGTGTCAATCACTTTAGCCGCTATTAAAATGGAGATGCGCGTAGTGCAGGAAGCGGATCCGAGCTTGCTTGAACGAGAATTAACGGACCTGTGCCCGGGTTTGGTCAGAGCCTGTGAGCACCAGGACTCGCCTATTAGAAAGGCGGCGATATTCTGTTTAGTGCAGGTGCACTTGAAAGTTGGCGATTCGCTAATGCTGCATCTGGGCGACATGAGCGGCACTAAACGACGCCTGCTGCAGTTGTACATCTGTCGGGCTAGGGCGCCTCAGCAGCAGCAGCAGCAGCAGCTGGCCGCCTTCTGATTCTTGCTTTAGAGTGTTGCAATAAGCTTTCACTGACTGCTTTTTTGTGTTGTTTGACTTTTAGGAAGGAGGCGCCTTCTTTTTTTGATCGATTCAGAATTTTCTCCAAATTACTTGAAAATAATACTGATCAATATACACTTTAAGAAAATGAGATCTTTGGCTTGGCATTGAGGGATAGATAGATAGATAGATAGATAGATAGATAGATAGATAGATAGATAGATAGATAGATAGATAGATGGATAGATAGATAGATAGATAGATAGATAGATAGACAGATAGATAGATAGATAGATAGATAGATAGATAGATAGATAGATAGATAGATAGACAGATAGATAGATAGATAGATAGATAGATAGATAGATAGACAGATAGATAGATAGATAGAAAGATAGATAGATATGTAGATTATCTACATTAGGCAGAAACCGACTGCAAACTCAAGCCAAAAAATCCCTCTATGTCACGCACTACGCAGCTAACGTGTCGCAGTCCTAAAAATCCAATTAATCTATTAATGATATTAGTTGGTTTTACAACTCCGCTATGATGCTAATTCTTTTTGGACAAGTTGTCCCCGACTTGACGAATTACTGTAAACTAATCGCTGGATTTTTGTTGGGTTTAGGAAGTTTTTCTATTACCTTTATAGAGACTATTAATAAAGACTATGTTACTTTCACTATTATTGGTTTATTACTTTTACTTTATTGTCACCTAACCACTACCTTATGTCTCTTATATTACCAAATTTACTAGTAAGCTAAAGATAAGCAACCCTTATTGTAATCTACATACGCACTAATTTCACTATGCCTGCATTTTTTAAAATTTGTATTGAATAGTTATATCAGTAGGTTTACCGATTATTGGCTTTCCTAGAAAACACCCGTATGTCAGTAGCGCAAATAATCAAATTAAAACCCCCCATGGAGCTGTGTTATTTTTCGTTCATTTTTACATATTTTGCACACTTCAGTATATTTTTTGTGTTCTAATAACGAAAAAAATTTAATAATAATTAACCAAATCGAGCTGTTTATGTTGTTGCTTGCGTCAGTTTTGATCATTGCGTGGCGGTTGACCAAATACGGAAACACATAAAGTAACATATTGCTTATTAAATAACTATGTAATAAGTGCAGAAATATATACTGTCACGAATTGTTGGAGCAACTCGGGCACTGAATTGTCCTCACTTCAGTATTCCTCTATTGTTGCTCCTCTCTGTCTTATATCATCCTAATACTATGAATTATATTTGCCACTTTAAAATGCCTTGTGTGCATATATGTTATGACAAATTGATTGATTTATTTTGTTATTCTTTGCTTTCTATTTTTTTGTAAGGGATACCAGACAAAGGGGAAGAGGGGAGGGAAGAGATACCATACAAAGAGGAAGATAGGAGAGAAGAGATACCAGAGAAAGGGGAAGAGGGGAAGGAAGAGATACCAAACAAAGGGGAAGAGGGGAGCGAAGAGATACCAGACAAAGGGGAAGAGGGGAGGGAAGAGATACCAGACAAAGGGGAAGAGGGGAGGGAAGAGATACCATACAAAGAGGAAGATAGGAGAGAAGAGATACCAGAGAAAGGGGAAGAGGGGAAGGAAGAGATACCAAACAAAGGGGAAGAGGGGAGCGAAGAGATACCAGACAAAGGGGAAGAGGGGAGGGAAGAGATACCAGACAAAGGGAAGAGGGGAGGGAAGAGATACCATACAAAGAGGAAGATAGGAGAGAAGAGATACCAGAGAAAGGGGAAGAGGGGAGGGAAGAGATACCAGACAAAGGGGAAGAGGGGAGCGAAGAGATACCAGACAAAGGGGAAGAGGGGAGGGAAGAGATACCAGACAAAGGGGAAGAGGGGAGCGAAGAGATACCAGACAAAGGGGAAGAGGGGAGGGAAGAGATACCAGACAAAGGGGAAGAGGGGAGGGAAGAGATACGAGACAAAGGGGAAGAGGGGAGGGAAGAGATACGAGACAAAGGGGAAGAGGGGAGGGAAGAGATACGAGACAAAGGGGCAAGTAAGAAAAACAATAGATAAATGTATCAAATAAGTAGACAGTGAAGTCATGATACAGCGTGCAGCCAACAAGCATTGCCGAATTATTAGGCTCAAATTGCATACGGCGTTTGTAATTATACGCGTTTATATTTCCCATTGCTAGCTATTGTTGAATTTTCAGAATTAATAATTTAATTTAGTTAATCAACATCAATCACAACAGAATTATTCGATCTTTAACCAAGAAATTCTGATACTCGTTTCCTCTCCTGTCGATATTGGTCCGCCATCCGTCGCCTAAGCCATTCCTCGACTAATTCGAACTGCTCGTCACGTTCATCGCCTTTTTCGAATTCAATTGTCGGGTAGTACTTGTTCGTTGCCGGGCGAATATTGCGTTTTCCTAGAAATTCCGACACTCGCTTGTTGTTCCAGTTCGTGGTCTCTGCGGTCGCTTGCTGGTTCACTGAATTTTAATTAGTTGGATATTAGAGGGAACAAATTATTAACAATGACCTTTCAGTGCAATTGCCTTCATACCATCAGGCTTATAGGTAGCTAACAATCGTTAACTCACCGGGACTTGCTTCAACTGTGCCATCAGCGATAATCAATACGCAACCCGTCGTGAAAGCAATTAGCAGCACTAGTTTAAGTAGCGATTTCATATTCTTTTCTGCAATGATTCGCTGGAGAGTTGCTTGTTGAACAGACAGGGACAGCCAGAATGTGGAGGGCAGATGGGCAGGGTTTTAATAGTTCTTAAATAGTTAATCGACAAGCGTTTTAACCAATGGTGTTACTTTCTTTTAGGCTATAGTCGTTTCTCAATTGGACGATAAATAAAAAAAATGATTTACCTCGATCTTGCTTGTCTTGTCAAGAAAAACTGCACGAAAATCTGTTTATCCAGCATGCAACTAACTATCTTCTTCTTCCCTTTAATTATGGTTCATGCTGAAAGCTATGTTCTATCTAACAGCAGCTGTTCAAATGCGTTTAGGGGGTGAATATTATTTATATTGTTTCGCACTGAAATTCTGAATGGCTGAATTTTCGTGCAAAATTGCAAGGCACGTGTGTGATTAGATACTTGTTTGCTTACTCAATAGTCCTACTTATATTCTTTATTAGATGTATTGATGTGTTTTTCGAGTGTCGTCAGCATTTTAGCATCGAAATTGTTTTTTTCGCACTTATTTAGGATTATAGTTATTAACTTACTTCAAAGGATTGTTAAATTTCTGAGGATGCGTTTGTTTTTTAATTTAACGGTGTTAATTTTTTGGGGCAACGTTTTTAAGGGTGGTTCCTCAATTGCTGAGGAGATATTGTTTAATTGGTGAAGAGGGTTGTTAACTTTATGGAGGATTGTTAAATTGCTAAGGGTGTTTCTTAACGTTTTAAAGGGTTTATTAAAACTCCTGAGGGTGATTGTAAACTTGGTGAGAAAGTAAGTGTTATTAATTTTGTTTTCTTATTTTATTTTATAAGAACTTAAGCATTATTTTTTTATCTATTGCATTAATTATACACAAGTTAATAATTTTTGACACCCAATTAATCGACCAGATGTACAGCGTGTCGCTTACTAGGGCTGCATACAGCTGCTCAGTCCTGACGGGCTGGAGGGGCTGCAACACTCATACTCTAAATTTACCCTGCTCAAACTGGTACCCGATCTCAGCTGGATGGACTGAAGCAATGCGATGTTTAGTGCCCTGCTCAAGGGTACAAATTGTCTCCTAGGGCCGGGGCTCGAACCCACGATGTTCCCGGTCATAAGGCAGGCGCCCTAGCCACTAGTCCACAACTTCTTGTTAAGTATTTAAGTACGAGCTACTGCAAGTGGTTTTATTATTTCTGACTTTATGCGTGCCATTCCGTTGGGGGTTTTAGTGTCCTATAGTCCTTCTCTATTTATTATTCTCTAACGGATTTGTTGATTTTAAGTAAGAAAACATTTATCTATCCACTCAGATAAAAAGCAGTAGGTGGGGGAGGGTTTAGAAACCGAAACCAATTTTTTCGTAACGCCGAATCTTCACAACGCCGAAAAGTATAGCCAGAGCTTAGCTTTAGATATTTGTTTCGGCGTTGTGAAGTTTCGGTGTTGTGAAGTTTCGGTGTTGTGAAGTTTCGGTGTTATGAAGTTTCGGCGTTGTGAAGTTTCGGTGTTGTGAAGTTTCGGTGTTGTGAAGTTTTGGCGTTATGAAGTTTCGGTATTATGAAGTTTCGGTGTTATGAAGTTTCGGTGTTTTGAAGTTTCGGTGTTATGAAGTTTCGGTGTTATGAAGTCTTTTGCTATACATTTCAGCGGTGTGATGTTTCGGTGTTTTGATAGCAACCCAAAGTGAGTACATGTACATGTATAAGCTTCAAGTATACCTTAAGAAGTCAATTCATTAGTCAACACGAAATCAATTCAGGTAGTTTAAAGAAGTGCCAGTTTCTTCTTCTAGCTAATTATATATTATTGGCACAATTTGCTTACCCCTGCAATTTTAACAACGGCAAGCTGGCTAAAATGAATATCTAATGAGAGCCAAACTAATTTAATTAGATTTCTGGCTTAAAAAAAACATTTTTTGATGCATCATAAAAGTTAAAATACTGCCTGACCAGTGGTAATTATAGCAAATCCCTCCTCATTGTCTGCTTCCCCATCCCCAGTTGTCCCCCCCGTTGCCAATAGAGACGCTAGCGACGCAACAAATGCTCAGTTATTATTTTAATTTTTTTGCTTAATTGGAAATTTACGATGATCCCAGGCCTCAACAGCTAATTCCCCTGGGCTGGTATAGATACACTATATTATCTAACTGTCCAAAATCCTCTTAATCTATCTGTTATAGAGATATTTCTTCCTCTTCTATTTCCCCCCTAACTAGCTATCTAGCTCCAAAGAGCTCCAATAATGCGATCGGCAAAAAGTTCCACTAGAATGCTAGCCATGTCAGGCGGGCAATTTCTTAGCGGAACAAATTCTTCTTCTGCTGTTGAAGGAGCTTCGATCATTGCTGATTCGGAGATTCGTTGCATCAGTTTTGACGAGCTGCTGACTGTCTGGACGGGCGATCCTAAGCGAGAGCTGCGACTGCGGCTGGATAATGTCGGCGGAGTAGCTGGCGGCGAGGTGGCGGAGCCGGCGACGCTGCTGCCGTGCCAGCTGATGCACGCGGCTGCCGCGGTGGACAATCGTGACGGCGTGCGGGGCCTCCTGGCGATGGAGCCGGGCTTGGCTGGGCTGGCTAACTCGGTGAGGCTGCGGCGGCTGCGGCACGTGGGGGATGATTGGGTGACTGGTGGAGTGACTGATTGGGTGACTGGTGGAGTGACTGATTGGGTGACTGGTGGAGTGACTGATTGGGTGACTGGTGGAGTGACTGATTGGGTGACTGGTGGAGTGACTGATTGAGTGACTGGTGGAGTGACTGATTGGGTGACTGGTGGAGTGAGAGATTGTGTGACGAGTGGAGTGACTGATTGGGTGACGGGTGGAGTGACTGATTGGGTGACGGGTGGAGTGAGAGATTAAGTGACCAATTTTTGTGAACAGTGATAGTTAACAACAAAAATAACTATTTATTGCGTCAAATCAATCGACTGATTGTACTTTTTACTTTTTTCAAACCGCCAGCGACGCGAGCTGCCCCTCCACGTGGCCTGCCGTCTGGGCCACCAGGTGCCGACGGCGCTGCTACTGTCGGCGATGTCCCCGGAGGCCGTCAACTCGCTGGACGGCCGGGGCAAGTCGGCGCTGCACTGGGCAGCCGAGCTGGGGGAGGCGGCCTGCCTGGCTGAGCTGCTGGTCAGCGGCCTGTGCGACCTGGCGTTGCCGGATGCGGTGAGGGCTGGGACTTCTGGCTGTTTCCGGTGGTTGCTTTTGGAGACCGGAAGTAGATAGGCTGTTCAGTACAGACCGGAAGTGGGGACAGGCTGTTCAATACAGACCGGAAGTGGGGACAGGCTGTTCAGTACAGACCGGAAGTGGGGACAGGCTGCTCAATACAGACCGGAAGTAGGGACAGGCTGCTCAATACAGACCGGAAGTGGGGACAGGCTGTTCAATACAGACCGGAAGTGGGGACAGGCTGCTCAGTACAGACCGGAAGTAGGGACAGGCTGTTCAATACGGACTGGAAGTAGGGACAGGCTGCTCAATACAGACCGGAAGTGAGGAGCGGCCTCTTAAATTTGTAGTCTCGAATCCCCTCCGAATCCCCAGTCGGGCAGGTCCGCCCTGGACTGCGCCAGAGACGCGGGCTCCAAGGCGCGCGCCTGCCTGCAGCTGCTGGAGTTGGCGACCTCGGCGCCGTCCGCCTTGGCGCCGCTGCGGCTGGGCCGACTCGAGCCGGCGAGGAGCCACGGCTGGCCCGACGGCGAGCCGAGGGCCTGGGGAGCTGCCTGCGACTCGGTACTGCTGGCCAACAACTGCTTCGGGGAGGTGGAGTTTCCCGGCCTGGGAAACACCGCTCAGGTGAGCGTTGCTGGCCTGTTGCTATGGTAACACTTCTCAAGTGTCCGTTGCAGGCCTGTTGCTATGGTAACACTTCTCAAGTGTCCGTTGCTGGCCGGTTGCTATGGTAACACTTCTCAAGTGTCCGTTGCTGGCCTGTTGCTATGGTAACACTTCTCAAGTGGCCTTTTCTGGCCTGTTGCTATGGTAACACTTGTTAAGTGTCCGTTGCTAGCCTGTTTCTATGGCAACTTTTTTGTATAGAAATTTGTGTTGCTAGCCTGTTGCTATGGCCCGTCATCCCACCCGCAGTACTGCCGCCTCGCCCAGAGCTGCTTAGACTCGGACCTGTCGAAGCTGTTGCTGGGCTGTTGGTCTCTGAGCAGGCCGTCTCTGGTGCTCAGCATTCACGGCAGCGACTGCGACAAGGCCTCGTTCAAGGCGGTGTGGCAGAAAGGCCTGTGGAAGACGGCAGCCGGGTCAGGTGAGGGGGGCCGGCATGCCGTGTCACTTGGTGAGAATCGCCAGCCTTTGAACTCCGCCAATGATCCCCAAATGATCCCAGGCGCCTGGATTGTCACCGACTGCTTCTCGGGGCTGGCTAGAAAAACCGGCCAGGCGGTGAGGGATTTCTGCGACGCCTATGGACCCGACAGCGTGCGGGCGATCGGCGTTTGCGGCTGGGGGCGCGTGGCCAGCAGCGACTGCCTTCGCTCCGAGAGCTTCGGCGTGAGCGGCTGGGATTGGCTGGCCGGGATTGGCTGGGCTGTGATTGGCTGGGCTGGGATTGGCTGTGTTGGGATTGGCTGGGCAGTGATGGGCGGGGCTGTGATTGGCTGGGCAGTGATGGGCGGGGCTGTGATTGGCTGGGTTGGGATTGGCTGGGCTGTGATTGGCTGGGCTGGGATTGGCTGGGCTGTGATTGACTGGGCTGGCATTGGCTGGGCTGCGATTGGCTGGGCTGTGATTGGCTGTGTTGGGATTGGCTGGGCAGTGATGGGCGGGGCTGTGATTGGCTGGGTTGGGATTGGCTGGGCTGTGATTGGCTGGGCTGCGATTGGCTGGGCTGTGATGGCTGCGCTGGGATTGGCTGGGCTGTGATTGGGGCTGTGATTGGCTGGGCTCAGAATTGTGATTGTCTGCGAGCTGTGATTGGCTTAGATCTGAGGATGAGAAATATTTTATGACTAGCATAGCTTCATGCAAACTTTTAGCCAATCTTTATTTTTAGAGTGCAGTGATATATGCTAAAACATATTTCTTGAGAATTAATTTATTTCCAGGGATGCAATCCAGCCCACTACCAGTCGGATTCGGCCTCTGACACCATGGAAAACGATCTAAAATCACTTGATTCAAATCATTCGCATCTGCTGTTGGTCGACTGCGCTCATCAGGATCGAAGCTGCCCCTGCTGCCGCTTCGACACCAGCTGGAAATTTCGCAGTCGTCTGGAAGCGTTACTAAAAGACTGGCCAAGAATGGCTGCCGAGGCCAAGGACTGCGGGGTTGGGGGCGATGCTTCGGAGGCTGATATTAGAGGTGACATTGCACGATTAATATCATGTCTACTACCCCTCAAAATATGAATTTTTGCCCTAAATTAATTGCGTTACGCTGACTGACTTTTATCAATAAACAAAGAAGCCTAGATTAATGGTTGAGATATAGCCCGAATTGTTAGGTAGCAAAAATATTTTGCAGGAAACTCCCACTCAAGAAAAACAAATCAGTTACATCAAAAGGCCCTTTAACAAAATAAGTATCTGTCACGGACCAGGAGTGTCAATCACACACAAGAAGCGTACGGCACACACAAGAAGTGTACGGCACACACAAGAAGTGTACGGCACACACAAGAAGTGTACGGCACACACAAGAAGTGTACGGCACACACAAGAAGTGTACGGCACACACAAGAAGAGTACGACACACACAAGAAGTGTACGGCACACACAAGAAGTGTACGGCACACACAAGAAGTGTACGGCACACACAAGAAGTGTACGGCACACACAAGAAGTGTACGGCACACACAAGAAGTGTACGGCACACACAAGAAGAGTACGACACACACAAGAAGTGTACGGCACACACAAGAAGTGTACGGCACACACAAGAAGTGTACGGCACACACAAGAAGAGTACGACACACACAAGAAGCGTATGGCACACACAAAACGCGAACAGCACATACAAGAAGCATACGACACAAAAAGCATACGAACCACAAGAAGCGTACGGCACACACAAGAAGAGTACGACACACACTAGAAGTGTACGGCACACACAAGAAGAGTACGACACACAATAAGCTTGCGACACACACAAGAAGCTTACAACACACAAGAATCGTACGGCACACACAAGAATAGCAGGACACACAAGAGGCGCACGGCGCAACAGAAAGCAGCGGTCATCGCAAAAAAGCGACATACACACACAAACACAAGAGAAGCCCCCTCCCCCCCCCCAAGACACAGCCACTCACAGTTTCCTGTCTAATTTCCTAAGCACTAGGCTTAAAATATAATTTACAACTCCAAAAATATTACTTATTAGTAGAACTCTGCTCAAATTCTAAATTAATTTCCTCATCCTCATTCTAAAAGACTCAGACGCAAACGGCGGCTCGCCTCTCTGCTGCCTGCTAGTTGGAGGCGATTGCAACACCTGTTTAGCAAGCCTGCACGCCAGCGTTCACACGAACCGCAGCCCCCTGCTGATCGTGGCCGGCACAGGCGGATTGGCCGACTTGTTGGCCAGTTTGTTGAAAGACTCGAACGATGCTGCTGCTGCTGGTGACGCCGCCAGCGATCCGTTGAGCGTCAGTTCGTTGCGCTCTCGACTTCAAGAGGCCTGGGCCCTGCCGCCTGACGCTCTACTCGACGAGGAAATTCGTCAACTACACCAGTTAGTTGTCGAATCTAATCATAGAATCGAAGTTTTCACGTTGGACGTCGATTCGGCTACCGATTTGGATGGCCGAATTTTGGCTTGCCTGCTCAACTCGGCTTTGCCAGGCGGTGGCCTCGACGATGCCCAAGGATTCAACGGTGAACAGTTGAGAATAGCCATGGCTCTAGATCGGAGCGACGTCGCTAAGGAGAAAGTGTTCGGCGGCAGCGGCTGCAGATGGCGAGACGGCGAATTGGACAGATTTATGCTGCAGGCGCTGCGATACAATCGAGTCGCTTTTGCCAGGCTGTTTGTGCAGCAGGGCTTCGGTTTGGACAGATTTGTCACCGTACGATTGTTGGAGACTCTGTACACTGACGACTACTGCAGTGGGGTGCGGCTCTGGGCTATCAATTTGGGTAGTTTGATAGTTACTACCCAAATAAAGAAACGGGTCATTTGAGTAGTTACTTAGCTAATGTTGTTGCTATGAGTATTATTACTTGTCTTAGCTTCAACAGAATTTGAGTAATGCTTTCTTTGCAGACGCAGTCGACTCGACTATTCCGAAACTGCTTGGACGCAGTCACTGGACGTAGAGTAAGAGAATAAAATTATATGTTTTTATTAAAAAAAGGCAAAGATTGAACCTCAATTCCTTCAAATTCTCATCAGAATGTCAGCTCGGTGCTTCTGACAGACATTGGTAAATTGGTACAAAGTCTAGCCGGAAAGCGATACAAAACTCCCTATCCGGCTTTTACCGAGTCCCCGCTGCAGAATGAGGAGCAGCCGATGGACCGTCCAGCTCGAGACCTGTTCATCTGGTGCCTCCTAACCCAGCGCAAAGAGCTAGCCGAGTTTTTCTGGACTCTGGAAAAAGAGTGCGTACCAGCCGCACTGCTTGCGGCCATGCTGTTAAGAGGGATTCGAGCATATAGCGACGACCTTAGCGAGCGAGAAGAACTGGAGGAGACTGCTGAGTAAGTAACAGAAAAGGATCTCTAGAACCTATTTTATGACTGGTTTTTAATTGCTGCCCTCCATAATGCGCACAGCAACTTTGAGGCAAAAGCCGAAGGCGTTCTTAACGAGTGCGCCGAAGATGATCAAGACAAGGCGCAAGCAAATCTGGTTAGACAGCTGCAACACTACGGCGAGAGCACGAGCTTGCTGCTAGCTGCCGAAGGCAACTCAATCCGATTTATTTCGCACAAGATCTGCCACAAACTCTTGGACAATGTATGGATGGGAAGCTTGTCTGAGAAGAGAAATAGTTCACTTATGGTGAGTTAAAGGGCAAATGATTTTGGAATTTAGAGAGCATTGTATGAAATTGTTAGCGTTTTTTGTGGTTACACAAAAATAAAACATCATTTGCTTTACTCTAATCCTAATCCTGTACTGCTTTTAATCATAGACACTTGTACAAAATTTAGCTTTTTGATTTTTTATTGTTTGTGACCAAATTACTCACCTGATCCTAGTCAACCATATATTTCTTCTGCATCAAAAGTACAGTTGGAGTTGTAGCCCAGTGGCTAGGGCGCCTGCCTTATGACCGGAAGGTCGTAGGTTCGAGCCCCGGCTCTAGGAGACAATTTGTGCCCTTGAGCAAGGCACTTAATCCCGCGTTGCTTTAGTCCAACCAGCTGAGATCGGGTACCAGTTTTTGAGCTGGGTAAATTTAGAGTGGGTGTTGCGGCCCCTCCAGCCCGTCAGGACTGAGCAGCTGTACACAGCACTCGGATGCGCCACGCAACTAGCTGCGGCTGTGCCGTTGGCTGTACATCTGACCGAAAGGTCCGTTGTCTAAATTTTATTTTTTATTTTTTATCAAAAGTACAACTCTTAATATGTACTCATTTAACCAATAGAGTTACAATAAAGGATTGACTTGACAATGAAATTAACTGGTGGCAGCGGTGGGATTTAAGCGTTATATTGAGTTAAAATAACACGCCTCAGCCAACATAGCTTGTTTGCAAACAGTAGGAAAATAATACGGTGTTCACTTATTAATGACTATCACTAAGCAATTTAAACTGATGGCAGCGGTGGGATTGCAAACAAACAAAAGTCTAGTAATGAATTGAAGCATTGAAGCTTAACCCTGCTTTGACTTTATGTTTAGTTTGCTCTACAACTGGTGATGGGCCTGCTCTGCCCATTCCTGCTGCCACTGATCGTCCACTACAAGTCTGACAAGTCAACGGATGATAACACCATAGTGGGCAAAAGCGCCAATGCTGGAACTGAAGAGCCAGCAAAATCCAGTCGAAGGAAACAAATGTTTGCTTCGCGAATATTACCAAAATCGGGCAGCAGAATTGATCCAGAGTTTGGCGATGGAATTATTGAGGATGCGGAGGAAAAGTAAAGTTTTTCGATCTTGCCAAAAAGCTTCGATTTATCCTTTGCCATCGAATGAAAATATTCCAAACACTCTGTTAATTTAAAGAACTACTGGGCACCGCCTGCGCTGCATTTCGTTCAGAGAATATCGTCGTCGAATTTTGGACTTCTACTCGGCTCCCGTTGTTCGGTTCAGCTATACTACTGTATGTTTTGCCCCTTTTTGTAGGCCTGCAAGATGCCGCTGAGACATATAAAATCATTTTCATAAGGAACCAGTCCCCATTTTTCCATTGCAGATATCCTATCTAGTCTTTTTGTGCCTCTATTCTTACATGCTGCTCTTTAAATTTGGCGCCGGCCTACCAACCTGGTACGCCATCCACATCATACTATACGTTTGGGTGCTGTCGCTAGTGCTTGAGGAGCTCCGCCAGGCCCTTTTATCCCAGATTACAATTAGCGAGTACATCTCGGACACGTGGAACATATTTGACATTACGGCTATTGTACTATTCAATATTGGGGCTTGTTCGTTCATACTGCGATTGGCAACACCGGCTGTTGACGTTCTATTTGGAGCCAACGGCGATGCGGCAGCCATTGCGAGCGGACAGGAGACACTTCTGCGGCTGAGCAGGCTCTGCCTGTCCTTGGCATTGTTTGTCTTCTTTCTTAGAATACTGCAGTTCTTCTCGATTAGCGTAACACTCGGACCGAAAGTTGTCATGATTCAGAATATGGTATGGATGAGGATTTGCATGCAGTAGCTATGACTAAAAGTAAATTGGCATATCAAGGCGTTGTGTTAAAATGATATAATGAGAGTCAAGAGGTGCAATATACTTACGTTTTTACTGCAATAACTAAAAAAATACCTTGGCTAAGTAAGTTTGGAAAGTGAGGGAATACTTGTATTAGAAACTTTGTGAGGCTAGTTTGGAGTGATCCTAGGGAGGATAGAGCAGCTGTGTTTGTATGGATGCTATTGTGAGTAGAGGAGGAAAGGCCCTACTTAAACAGTCACATTTTCGCAACCTGAATTTCAGATCACGAATGACCTGATGCCATTTTTAGTAATCCTGCTTACTTTCACATTTGGCTACGGTATATCAATGTGGTGCATTACATTTCCTACTAATGATCCTTCGATATCGGATGCTCTAATAATGATTGTAAAATTGATGCGCGTGTCTTATTTTCAAATCTATGGAGAGTTGAATATGGATTTAATTACTGGACTTGGTGAGTGACGAGCTTTTAATAATGTGATTAGATAATGGAGAGATAGTGCACGGCTTGCAAGTGCAACAACGCCTAGTAATTTTCACCCTAGC
>CATNEM010000162.1:890000-935000 GCA_950096795.1 Macrostomum cliftonense
TTTTGTATAGATTTTTAACAAAAAATAATTCTTTTCCTAGAAAAGCCTCTTGAATAACGGTGAAAAAATATAATTTTTTTTAATGGACGCATTCAGTTTTTTAGCTTTATTAATAACAAATAGCATGTGAAGTTTGAATAACAATTAAAATATGTTTTGCTCTGATAACTGGGATAATAAACGGGCTCTTTGTGTCTGAAAAAAATTTATTATTTTGTTTGTTCGAAACAGCGACTACGTGAAATAAACAATTTTTGTTTTATTTTTTATTTAAATATTCAAAAATTTTTTTCCAATGTTTATAAAACGAATTGAATTGAAGCGATGTGTGACAATTCGAGAGAAACAAAAAGCGAGACAAACTGCTAGCGTGGGCGGTTAGGAAATGTCTGGGATCTGCTTCCCTGGAAGTTTTATTTTGTTATAAATATTTCTAGGGTCGCATATTTTTGATTACCTTTGAATTGCACCTGTTTACCAATGACACCTTAATAAGAAGGACGGGACACTTCGTTTCTAGGAAATTTTTGCGAAAAATACCCTACGGAGATATTGTAGATACGAAATTCGCAGATTTTCGTCATAAAATTAAACATTGCACTAGATTGGAAGCAGATGCAAATCTCATCTTTTGATATGTGGTTTATGCTTTCTTACTCTATCAAACTATGGTCCGTCTTAATTTGTGAAAAGTTAATCTTTCTATCATTTTTTTCGATGTTAATTCACTTTCGTTAAAAGAACTACTAAATAACAAATCGCTAATCCAGAAAGAATCTGACATTGACATGTGACTGGACCAGCAAAATTATCCAAAATACTGATTGATAGAAACGTTATTTGAATAAAGCATATTTTGTTAGAACAGGACCTGCCCTGCTAGTAAAATATTTTTAGGGACTCGAACTCAGGACCTTACTATAGACTACAATTATCATTGCAATACGTTTTACATAATATCTGCATGTAGAGACACCATCAGCTGATAAAATCTATCTAGTGGCATCGTTATAAATGTTCCTTAAAATCAAGTTAAATCGATAGTTCTAGCGCATATTCCATAAATGCATGAGTTCCATAATAAAATGCGAGACCAGCCCACATTATCCGCCCACATTAAAAAAATTAAGCATTTTTCGTCAAATGTCTGACTAATTTATTTAAAAAAATCCTTTCAGCCTAAAAATAGTCCGCCTTTCAGACGCTTCAATCTGCTGATAGACAGATGATAATTTTTTTGTCCCAATTTTTTTTAAATTATGTCCATATAATTTCAATTTTTGTCAGCAAATTATGTTTTAGCCTCCGGAGATTATGTCGACCTTTAAATGAACCCAAAAAGGCTATTTTTAAAGGCCTAATGATTATTTTTTGGCGCAAACTTGATTTTCGGTTCAAAATTTTCTTCTAGGGCCCATTTTTAGCCCAGAATTTTGGCACCCATAATTTTTAGTTTAAGAGGCCTGTTTATCAGCAGCAGCGAATCCACTCAGCAGCAAGAGAACCAAGGCAATAACCAATGTAAACAGCGCAAATAACGTGCAGTCTGATACAATAGGATATCAAAAAACGTACTGACCGCGTATAATAAACGGAACAGTGGAAAAAGGGCTGTCAAAAATGTTTGCGGTGTATGCGGATAAAATTCAAAAAGGGCGTTCACTACTGTTAGTAGCACACTGCGAAACTGCATTTCTACGTGGATAGAATCTACATAGACGTCGCAGAGACTCGAATCTCAAACTAGCGAATGCAAGTTGAATAAAAGCAAGGCTAATCGGATGCAAAGAGAGTAAAAAGTATTCAGACATTAAAAATTTAACGGGTTTTAAACAGTAAAAATGCTGCAAAAAAGAAAAAGAAAACTGCAGGCGTAAAAAAACACGTTAAAGAGAGCCAGAGTGGACAGTACATTAGAAAAATGACTACATTAGGAGGAACGTTGGTGGGTGGTATTTTCTGTATATCAACGCTGAAAAAAACTACACAAGCAACTTATTAAATCTCGCCCGCAATTTGATTCCACCGGGGCTAAATTTTTACTTTATCCCGCGATTTGATTCCACCGGGGCTAAATTTTGACTTTATCCCGCAATTTGATTCCACCGGGGCTAAATTTTGACTTTATCCCGCGATTTGAGTCCACCGGAGCTAAATTTTGACTTTATCCCGCGATTTGAGTCCACCGGAGCTAAATTTTGACTTTATCCCGCGATTTGAGTCCACCGGAGCTAAATTTTGACTTTATCCCGCGATTTGAGTCCACCGGAGCTAAATTTTGACTTTATCCCGCGATTTGAGTCCACCGGAGCTAAATTTTGACTTTATCCCGCGATTTGAGTCCACCGGAGCTAAATTTTGACTTTATCCCGCGATTTGAGTCCACCGGAGCTAAATTTTGACTTTATCCCGCAATTTGAGTCCACCTGGGCTAAATTTTGACTTTATCCCGCAATTTGATTTCACCGGGGCTAAATTTTGACTTTATCCCGCGATTTGAATCCACCTGGGCTAAATTTTGACTTTATCCCGCAATTTGATTTCACCGGGGCTAAATTTTGACTTTATCCCGCGATTTGAATCCACATGGGCTAAATTTTGACTTTATCCCGCAATTTGATTTCACCGGGGCTAAATTTTGACTTTATCCCGCGATTTGAATCCACCGGGGCTAAATTTTGACTACTACGTGATGATCAATCACGGGAAAGACAAACGGTATGCCAGACATGCCACATAGAGTGAGATTTTGCATGTGAATGTGAAAGCAGGGAGTCAGTCGGCCAGTGACGCATCGACGCGGTCCATCGAAATATCTATCGGCTCGATCGGACGATCGCGCGCCCATTCTGCGGCAGCCATTGGACAAATACGATGGGATGCATGTTCAGTGTGTAGCAGATGGCGTCCAGTACCGCCAGCTATCGCCTTTGCTACTCGAACAGACAGCAGTGTGTTGAAGCAACAGCCGAAGAAACCAGGGTCTAAGTTTATCCGTCCAGGATATCTCCTGAACAAAGTGTGTGATTAGAAATATTTTAATTAGTATTTAAATCAAACACGTCAGCCAAGTTTAATCAGCATGCACTCTGATGGTTTGATAATAGGTACAGATAAATGCGAATAAGCAAACGCTGCATGAATTACACTATTTGCATGACGAGGGAACGTAGGTGCACAAATCTCGAACGGGACAGATTGCTCTATGCACGGAAGCAGGCGCGCATTGTAATTAACACCGATTGGGAAATATGTCATTAATGGACAGGAAATTCTTCATACTTTAAATAAAAAAGGCTGTGCAAAAGAATTCCTCACCTGCAAAGCAATACGTCCTCTCCGACTTCGATACCGATGTACCCGTGTATAGGCAGCGGGATGGAGGCGGCAGGACAGCGGGCGGCGAGATGAACTAGCGCCAACGGGTCGGCGGCTGCTGTATCAAATCAAATGGTCAGGAGGTGAAGACTCTAGGTTAGTTGCGAGATAGTTTAACTAGCGACTTTAACGTCTACTTATCTCGTATTTATTATTAATTTCCTTTCCATTTATAACGGTGATCGGTAATTTATTATTACAAAAGCAATGCAATTTAGAGCTTAGACAAAACTCGGCTAAGACAAGACAATTCATACTTTCAATAAAAGACATGCCGTGCAAAAAGAATTCCTCACCTGCGGAATGTTCCAGGCGACGTGTCCGGCGACAAGGATTGGCCCTGGGCGGGCTGTTTTTCGCGTGTTTCTGCCGTCTGTTAAAAAGGACAGCGCCGAGTCATGGAACTGTTGACCGCATCTGGGCAGGTGGGAACGCGAGTGGGCGGCGGGCAGGCCGTCTGGCAGTATTGGCTGTTGTTGTGAATTACGGTGAGTGAGTGAGTGACTAGGACACTACTAAGTAATAAATAAAATAAAGCAAAGCGTCACCGATTATGTAGGTATTAAAACAGAGCATATAGACTCGCAGACTATCAACTGACTGACTGACAGGCTTTTTATCTATCATTAATCAATCAAATATTAGCAACAATTAATAAAAATCAACTTACAAGTCGGCTGATTTTGGACTGCAGGAATAGAGCGAGAGCGAGCGAGAGAGGACAGAGGCAGAATCTCGCTCCCCGGCTGCGCTTCTAGTTTACAGACGAGTCGCGCGGAGGGGAAAGGGAGTGGGAAAAAAATAGTCTGGCTTGGGACTGTATCACGATTTTATTAGCTTGTTGTTTTTTATGGCTGCGTTTGCCCTGGCTAGCTAGTATACAGCTATTTTGTCTATGGTTGAACTTGGATGGTTAGCAAGATGGGACAGGTCCGATTGGGCAAATATAATTCCAAAGAGCTAGAACTCTATGGTGTGGAATCCAAAAAGTTTTTTAATGACTCTTTTCGCTGTCTGTGGCCAAACTAACGCGAACATTCGATGCAAGATAGAGGGGGAACATCCAATTGGGTACAGTCTTATTGGTCGGTCAATCTGTAAACAATATAGTCTGAAATTCGTACTCGAAAACTAATCGATAGAGTGGCTTTGAACTTCTATTAAGAGACCAGAGATTGCCCTGTATTTATCGAAGACAATGATGCCCGCCATTCAAGCTGGAAATTGGCTGCGACATCGGTTGTATTTTTCACTGAAAGTTGGTTGCAAAAAAAACAACTGAAACTTTTAAAACTTTATTTGCTAATACAACAGTTTGTCTGCAGTGTGTGGGTGTGTGTGTTAGTGTAGCGCGTGGACTGGCTAATCAATCAAACTTACTGAATCCAATGCTGAAAAGCTTTTAGGCCAAAAAATTTACATGTTACAGCTTTTTGTTTAAATTTTTCTCCAATATTTAGCAATTGCTATTCGAGTAATAAGAGGACAAGAAAACTATCGCCCCTATTAATTGAAAACTTTGGTTTACAAAAGGGATTTTTTGCAATTGCAAACATATAGCTAGCACAAAAAGTAAGCTAAAGTTTTGCTCGATTTAATAGACTGTCAGTGGACAGTACTTTTGCTTTCCATAATATCTTTATCGAACCAATTACAAGACTGCGGCAGCAAATAGTGTGAGGCAAGATAGGTGTGGAATTAGTCGTGTCTATTTTTAGATGCGACCCTAGACATACTTCTTCCCGGTTTAATTGCCGCGAGTATAAAGGTGGGCTGCCTGTTCGTGCATAGCGCTCGTAGATTTTCTGCTAATTTCTTTGGACAAGCATCCAGATCCTCAACTGCTTAAAACCACAATTTTTAAAAATCTTACTGCAGTCTCATTATACATTTTACTCACCATGGAGTCGAAAACCACGGATCGAAGAAGCAAACGGGCCGGCTGTCCCGAGTGCGGCCTAGTTGTTGCCGTTCCTGTTATCAAGCGGCATTATATACGATTGCATGCCTCAGCAAAACTCGCTGCCGGCTGGAGTCCCGACAGAGACATGCCATCTGGCCTCCGACCAACAGAGGCCGACTGGCTGGCGGCCAAAGAGCCTGCTCGCTTGGATCTCGTCTGGATGACGGCCCGCCTGACTTCTGGCACCAGCAGCGAGCCAGGGCAGCGGCAGCCGCCCGGCGCGTTCCACCACTGCGATCGATTTTGGCTGTGCGGCGACTGCGACAGTTTTCTGCGAGTATCCCGAACGAAGCATCGCAGGGTGTGTGCAGGCGGTCACAGCAGCACCGACGACAACGGGGCAGTTGTTGACCAGCAGCAGAAGCAGCAGCAGCAGCAGCAGCAGCAGCAGCAGCAGCAGCAGCAGCAGCAGCAGCAGCAGCAGCAGCAGCAGCAGCAGCAGCAGCAGCAGCAGCAGCAGCAGCAGCAGCAGCAGCAGCAGCAGCAGCAGCAGCAGCAGCAGCAGCAGCAGCAAATCACTGTTGCACCCGCCGGCGCTGGCACAGATGACGACAGTCGCGAGGACGGAGTTTCTGGCGTAAACACCGTCAATGTAAAAGAGGCAGCGACTCAAACCGACGGCTCGTGCATTGTGCTGCCTGATACGACTGATGACCCTCTGGGTCGTGTGGCGTCCGCGGTGCGCGCGCTTCAGGCTGCGATTGCTGGGCTATCCGAAGCCCAATTGCGTGTCCTGCCGGTAAGCGCGGTGCGAGCGCATATAGAATAGTCACAAGGATCCACTTAAGATGTTTAATTGCTGTCTGCTTGGAAATTAATATAACTAAAGTATAACAACCACCTACCATTTATCAGGCGAGTCGCCGCGATGTGAGCGCCGAAGAACAGGGCAACGGCCTGCCACAGACGACCGACAATCCCAGTGGCCGAGGTAGCGACGGCAGCACCGGCATAGAAGAGGCCGACCTTCAGCAGGTGATACGTCAATCCGTGAATAGCGGACAAATTTTATGCGCGTGAATCTAAGCACATCGATCTAGAATGTAAAAAAGGAAATAAAAATTTATAGTAGCAAAAGTATACATATGATAACAGGGTAACAGTCACATAAGCGAGGTGCGAGCGCATATAAAATAGTCACAAGGATCCACTTAAGATGTTTAATTGCTGTCTGCTTGGAAATTAATATAACTAAAGTATAACAACCACCTACCATTTATCAGGCGAGTCGCCGCGATGTGAGCGCCGAAGAACAGGGCAACGGCCTGCCACAGACGACCGACAATCCCAGTGGCCGAGGTAGCGACGGCAGCACCGGCATAGAAGAGGCCGACCTTCAGCAGGTGATACGTCAATCCGTGAATAGCGGACAAATTTTATGCGCGTGAATCTAAGCACATCGATCTAGAATGTAAAAAAGGAAATAAAAATTTATAGTAGCAAAAGTATACATATGATAACAGGGTAACAGTCACATAAGCGAGGTGCGAGCGCATATAAAATAGTCACAAGGATCCACTTAAGATGTTTAATTGCTGTCTGCTTGGAAATTAATATAACTAAAGTATAACAACCACCTACCATTTATCAGGCGAGTCGCCGCGATGTGAGCGCCGAAGAACAGGGCAACGGCCTGCCACAGACGACCGACAATCCCAGTGGCCGAGGTAGCGACGGCAGCACCGGCATAGAAGAGGCCGACCTTCAGCAGGTGATACGTCAATCCGTGAATAGCGGACAAATTTTATGCGCGTGAATCTAAGCACATCGATCTAGAATGTAAAAAAGGAAATAAAAATTTATAGTAGCAAAAGTATACATATGATAACAGGGTAACAGTCACATAAGCGAGGTGCGAGCGCATATAAAATAGTCACAAGGATCCACTTAAGATGTTTAATTGCTGTCTGCTTGGAAATTAATATAACTAAAGTATAACAACCACCTACCATTTATCAGGCGAGTCGCCGCGATGTGAGCGCCGAAGAACAGGGCAACGGCCTGCCACAGACGACCGACAATCCCAGTGGCCGAGGTAGCGACGGCAGCACCGGCATAGAAGAGGCCGACCTTCAGCAGGTGATACGTCAATCCGTGAATAGCGGACAAATTTTATGCGCGTGAATCTAAGCACATCGATCTAGAATGTAAAAAAGAGAATAAAAATTTTATGGTAGCAAAAGTATACATATGATAACAGGGTAACATTCACATAAGCGCGGTAATAATTTTAAACTTCATTATTAACCGGTGCAAAGCAGGCTTGCAGGCAGGTGAGCGACGACAGAGATGGCGAGCTGACAGCTGCTGAGACTCGGCCGACCATCGCTGACTCGCTGGCGCGGCTAGACAGCATTTGGCGGCGGTCGCCGAAATTCTGCGCCAGCAATAGCTCGCATGTAAGCCGGTGGAACGCGCTGAGTCGGTCACTGCGGCTTACACTCACCGGACTGCTCAATTCGACCGGCAAGACCTGGGCCGATTTGCTGCTGTCGCCTGGTCAGGTGGCAACGTGTCTGGCAGCAGTCAGGAGCGGCAGTGGCGAGAAACCCTGGGCGGCGTCAACACGCAGTGTTCGGGCCCAGGAAATGCTGACTATAGTCGATCGCCTCCGCCAGCACATGCAGTTAGACGTGGACGAAGGTCCAGTCGCGGTGGCCCAGGTTTTTGGCGTCACCGAGCACGAGCTGCTTGACATCGCCGCCCATCTGCCGAATTGTCCGGTGGACCAGGCCGCTGTACTTGCGTTGGCGGACAAGTGCAATAGTGACATGACAATGACGACTGGCCAGCGACAGCAGAAGGTCCGCCTGATGGAATGCGCGCTTCAACATCAGTTGTCGCGACTGCACTCGCAGCTGAGCGCGATACGCTGCAGCTTTCAGGTGGAATATACGTTGGACCACTGTGAGAGGCAGCGGGGGTTTGAGGAAACTCACCTCACAAGCGCTGAGCTGGCATTAGTCAACTCGCGTCGGGCCGCCTTGGTCGCCATGCTGCTAGATCGGCGCTGGTGTTGGGGTCAGAATGGTTCTGGCCTGCCGAGACCGGGTAGCGGGTGCGCAGGCGCTGACGCCGCATTGTACATCGAACTCGACGCTGATTCTGTCGCCACCAGTGGATCATCGAAGCGGACTGCGCAGGTTAGTAGCGTAGCCAGCGGTTAATTTAAATAAATGATTTAAATAGCCCAGTTTTTCAGTTTTAACAAATAAATTATTTTAATAGGGTATGAATGCGTTTGGTAAGCTGGAATATGCAAACATGTCTGCATGAAAACGAAAACCAATACCCTCAAATAAAAATTCTGGCTGTGCCCCTGGCGCAGGTCACGGCTACGGCAGCGCGCAACTGGCTGACTCAGCTAACAGCAGAGTTGGCCTTTTGTGCGTGTGTGGAACAGCCTGTGCGCATTTTGCCATGGGTCGGCCTTCGGCGCTCGCACTTCGACAACAAGATAGTACGGCGCCGGCACCCAGAGGACAGAGTGTCCCATTTCGCATTGCCACCGCGAGATGTCAGCCACAAAAAGGGCGGCACTGGGGAGCACGCGCAGCTGGTTCTGCCAGACGAGTTTTGCGACGCGCTCGTTGAATACCACGACAGATTTTTAGTGCCATCCCTCATCGAGCGAGGGCTGATGGGCAGCGGCAACGGCGGCGGCGGCAGCAGGGCGGCAGAACTCGCAGAGAAGTACGGGCCGCGGCTGTTCCTGACGCCTATGCAGGGCAAGGAGTTCGACCCGTCGCGGTTCTGCCGGCTTGTTTCGATCGGCGGCGAACGCATACTCGGGCGAAAATATGTCGCGACAGACGGCCGGCGGGCAATGTGCAGCAAGTTCGCCAGCGCCCACCCGTCAGAGGTACCTCTGCTCGCGAGATCGATCGGCACTTCGGCTAGCGTTATCCACCGTTATTATGGCCAGCCAGGCGTCCAGTTGGCCAACATGGCCGTAACCGGGAAGGCAAAAAATTGCCTTTTGCAGACGCAGTCGACCTCGCAGCTCGAGTCAAGGTCTGCTCTGCTGCTGTTTGTGCTGTCGTTGTCAACCCACCCTAATCTCTCTATCTCCATTCATCATCTTGCTGCTTGCCGACCATCTTCTTGTAGCTTGCCAGCTCAAGCGAATGCCCCGTCCTCATCCCCCTGAAACTCACCTTCTCCATTCTGCAATTAAATTACAGGTCTCTATTCATGTGAACCGTACTACTATGCACCTTTTTCATTGTCTCATGGTTCAAACTCACAATTCGCTCGCATTCCCTCCGCGCCGCTGCCTAGGACGGCCAACCCGACCGATTCTCATCCTGCTGTTGTTGCCTCCGCCGCTGCAACTGCGCCGCCTACTGGCGTTGAAGAACGAAGCCACCGGGAGCCGGACAGCCAGCCGCCGAGTTCTAGTTGCTCGCAGCCGTTGACTGGCATGCGCGGTTGTGCTGGCCGGAAACGAAAGGCCGCCACAGCTGCGTCTGAAATATTGTTCGGCGCAATGTCTTCAAGTCAGCCGGCCGCTAGAAAGCCGAAGACGGCGAGCAGCAAGAACCGGCGTTGTTAAGTGCGGCTGCATTGCGATTTGATAGCTGTCGGTGTCGCTTGGATCGTGCGTCTGAAGTGATATGGTGAAGGTGTGAGTCAATTGACTAGCCAATTAATCAATCAAGTAATCAATCAATGAATCAACCAACTATTTAATCAACAAATCAACTAATAAAATAGCAACCCAATCAACGAACGAAACATATGACAATATAGACAATAGCAACCAATAGTATAAGCAATTAACGTGCCTGTCGAATGTACGTATGCATGAGTAAAAAGCGCGTGGACATAGTACATAAAAACTTACCCCGTGTTGTTTGATACTGCCTGACTATTTAGCTTTTGCATACAATGTGGTTACTATTCACAAATGCTCTTATATACAATTTAAAGAAGCATGCAGTACAGATAGGTGGATAGATAATAGATGGACAGATAGCAGGTTATTAAGTGAGCAAGGGACACAAGATACCCAAATTGTATGGCTACTGGCATAGAATAATTCATGTAGTAGTCAAAGTGTTAACTAAAACGTAAATAATTATGCAGTATATTTTGACAATAATAATTATTTTTATTTGGTAATTGAATGCAATTGTTTACTGCAAGCTACCATTGATTTGAGCTGCATATATTGTTATTGTTTAATATAAAATTGATTGTAAATTGTTAATTAACACCCATTGTAATGCATATTCCATAATGCAACTAATCTGATACATCAATTATATGCATACTCTAGCTGCACATACCAACTCAAAAAGTACAACACTTAATTAACAAAAGTATAAAAAAACTAGCCTGAAAAAAATTGTAGTAGGGATTCTGTTGACAAATAGGTATGATATTATTGACCTCTGTTTTTAACTTAATAAATGCCAACCGTAAACTAAGCAGCAAATAACTTGTCTTCTTGATTTTTTAAAGCATTTTTATAACAATAAAGCAACTGGTATATGCTCAACTTAGAGCTAACTTGCATAAATTAATCAATGCAGTCTTGACTATTAAAAACAGGAATACAGCTGTTGAACAAAGGAATTTGATAAACTATTACACTGAGTTTAAATAAAAAATATATAACGTAGGTACATATGTCTATAAATAGACATATGATGCAGTACTTAACCAATTAAGGAACTATTTATGAAAATGACAAGTCAATCAACCAGTGTCTATGGTAAATGTCAATAATTAAACCACATGCATACATTTATAAATAGATACATGCAATAAGTAATTCAATAGGGGAGCTATAATGAAATATATATACAACATGACAAGTGTTTAAATTAAACTGTAGTCTATGGCAAAAAGGATAACAAGGAACTGACAGGCTTAAGTTCAAATCACTTATTGAATTAACTAGCTACAACATCTTTATAATCATAAGAAAATCTTTGCCTACTCAATTCTACGCTTTATAATTTATTAGACACGCTGAAGCACTCCATATATTTTGTACTACACTCTCATTACAATGGATATCTAATAACTAAGGTAAGGGATATGAGCTTCTTGATATTTAACTTAAAAAGCCATACAGTCATTTCTGTCTTTATATTCTGTACTGTAGAATAACTACTGACTTACATAACAGGGACAATGGGGACTGCATAACTAATATATAGTAATGATATAATATTAATAGCTAGATATAGCAAAGCATCACTTGTCATAATTACATATGTATACATGTATAAACCATATGTATATCTTAAAAATAGATGTACTGTCGCATGCATATATACAACCTACTATACTAAAGCCTTGTATAGCTACAATATCAATATTCAATATTAGACCAACTAGTTAAAAGCTGTGCAGTGTATGCCTATGTATGTATGTGATCAATAAAAAGCAAGTAGCCTACAGCTATGCATGAATGAATTACATTAGACAGCTATAGAACAGGAATTGGCAATGACCTGGAGTGTTTTTATGCAGTGGTTTGTTGTACATGATACACAATGCCTGTCAAAAATTGGTATGTATACAGTATACATTCAAATTCAATCAGGTGTAGCTATATGTAAAAATCTATCTATTCTGACTATTGATGCGTTGTCACAAATGAATTTACGAATCTGAAAGATTGAATTTTAAAAATTAGTCGTCACTTCCTAAACTCTATTTGAATATGATAACTGAGCGAGTGTCTCTCCTAGAAAATTTTACTGAAAAGTTATCCTGTACTAACAAAAATTCGAAAGTTAAATTAGACTGTCACCCTTTTAAACAAAGTAGTGCATATAAATGTGTCCCTTTATCTTGTCAGTGTCTTCATTGATGCAACTACGTTGAGTTTAATTTTTTATTTTATAATTTTACTAAAGAATATATGGACATGGTTATGATGTGTAAATGTGGCTGGCAACCTGCATTATACAAAATACAGTTATTCTACGAATATACCATATGCGCTATAAATTATGCCTGGATGATCCCCTATGCTACTAAAGGGTTTTTTGCAATGATACCAGTGATTGGTGTATGTAGTAAAAGATCAAACACGATCAGCTTATTTGATATATAAAATGGATCTGGGCTGTTGCACGATGAATTCACGTTGTGAACCTGCTATGCTTGTGTGATGTTTCAACTTTAAAATAAAAATATAAAGCCCTATGGTATTTGATTAAAAATATTACTATAAGCAAAAATTTATGTTGGAAAATATTAGTAGTTTCGTCCCTTTCCGAGCACTTCTATGTATAAATCAAATATTTCAGTAATTGTATGCATATAAAGTTAAATATTATGCATACAAAGTATATACATATATATCATTTTATTCACACCTTATCGTTATCACTTGTCCTGCTGTTTAATTTTATTATTTATCTATCTACTATCCTTGGAAGTTTAGACAAAGTACACGGTGAATGAATGAAAGAACGAAGGGACGAATTGAATTAATTAATTAATTAGTGGACGTCCGAGACTGAATGAGTTTGCGAATAAATAAATAGTTAAGAGCCCAGATAGGTGATTGACAGAAAGTTAAAGAACGAAGGAGACAGTGAACGGACGAAAGAATATGCTGCCAATAGATGTGAGGTCGACTACATGGACGCGAAACACTGCAATAGACCTTTTTGTGGGCGACTGATTGAACTACTGTAGCGGCGGCTGTCAGAACAGATACGAGACGACGGAGAGCTATAGCTATTAGACGAGTGGTTACCACCTAATTTGGGTGTGATCAGGGGACCATATTGTGACGGGCGCTTTTCTGGACCTCCACACCCCGCACACACACCCACACAGGCAGCTTGGCTAACAGTCGTCGGCCCCATGGCGGCACTGGCCATCACAAGTCAAAAAATAATGGTCGCAATGGACTACTCGCCCGTTCGCAAGCCGACGCTGGACATCCGCGGTGAACATCTGCGGGTCGCTGTGGCCAGCCATCACAACCAGTTTGTCGCGCCAGGTGGCCGAACTGTGTGCCGTGTGCTTGGCGTTGATTTCGAACCTGTCACCATTCAGAAGGCGCAGGAGTGCATTGCTGCCTGTCTCGAACAGAGCCGGTCGAACTTCGTCCAAAAAGATAACATCATGGACGCTACGGCGAAGCCCGTCAAAAAGGAATTCCGGCTTGAGCAGGTCTGGCGCGAAGACGCGGTGCTCGCCCTTGTGCAGTGTGACTGCCTTGGTCTTTCCGACACCAGGGGGACCGTACAAATACACTACGCCCGATGTCATGCGCAGTGCCTGGCAGACCTCTTGTCGGATGGGGCAGCGGTCAATCCGCGGGTCGCGCGCCGCCACCGCTGCTGCTGGTCGACAGTCGATGCAGCCCAGAATGCGCTCTGCCATCGCCCGCCGGGTGAGTTGATACTCGCTGTGAAAACTTGCGAGCAACACGCGGCGTTTGTGGTGTTCGAGCATAAAGCCGTCACCATGCCGAAGTTCAAGTTCTGGATTGGCATATTCGCGACGCACCCACCCGGCCGCCTGCACAACAAATGCGCACTCACTTGGCTCTATGCCCTTCAGGCACGGGCAATAGTCCTGCTGCGTGACCAGTTTTATCACGGCGTCTGATGATTTGACGCCGTGGATTGAAAGCAGCGTCACTATGCCGCCGCCAGCGCGATTCGCGTCCGACGATGCTGCTGCCGCATCTGCACAACCAGAGGCCATACCGCTGCCTCGACGGTCAACGAGATGGTCGCGGACGGGCTGGTGCGACACCAGAAGCTGATGCGTCACGCGCAGCACCTCGAAGGGCAGCTTGGCCTCGTCCAATCGCGCATAAATGTGGACGCTGCTGAGCCGACTGTCGATATCTGTTGCGGTCGCTTCGCTGGCGTCGGGAACGGCGAACGGATCGACGCAGTAAAGCCGGGAATAGGCGTCGACGGTGTATCCGGTGTTCCTGTCGACAGCCGGGCCTACAGCGGTGGCCACTGCTAGTTGTTGGCATGCGCCCTCCATAGCGTCAAACAGAGAGACCTTCAGACGGCCAGCCTGCGTTATATTGTTAATAGTTATCTGGTAAAGCTGCCGCGGTCGGTCGAATTTACTCTCCAGATCTTGGAGCTCCGCGGGCGTCACCATTTCGTTTAATGCATCGTCATACAGCTCGCCGACGCAGACTCGCAGCGGTCCGAGCACGTCCCGACGGCCACCAAACAAATACGCAGACTCAACCCGTGCTGGTCTGTCGGCTGGGGCTCGGTCTGCCAGCTTTTTGCTCTGTCTGCTTTTTGGCACCGTTGACGGTTCATTCAACCGGGCATCCGGGCCTGTTGATGGGGGATTTGTGAGTCTGATAATTAATCAATCAATAAATCAGTAAATCAAACAATCAATCAATCAGCCAGTCAGTAAGTCAACGAAACTTTTAAACTAACAATTAAGCAATGAATTAAGCAACCAATTAATCAGAAAGCCGATAATTAAATCAATAATTCAGTCAGTTAGTAAATCGACTCCTCACCTTGCAGCAGCGTTTCAATCGTGGTACTATCCTCTAGCCGAGCGAGTCTCGCTGGCGGTGTTGGCGGCTGGCAATGCGGCACTGCTGGCTTACGCCTGCTGACAGAAATCGCGTCTGGAATGAACAGTAGGTGACAGTTTAATGTAACCATTTGCCACATTAAAAAGTACTCGATAATCTGTTACATCTGTTCAGTTAGTCAGTCAGCCACTCAGTCATCATAATTGATTCCCACTCACCGTGCAGACTGTCTTCGTCTGTGGCATGTCTCTGCTGCTCTGTCCTGGCCGGGGAGGTTTGCGTTCTGTCTCTGCTGTTGCTCGCTGTTGCTCGCTCTGCTGTTGACTGCTGTTGCTCTCTCGCGCAACCAAATATGACCTCTGGAACCCCATACAAGGTGACAACGAAGTTGACGATGGGCTCAGTGTGACAATAACATATAATAGCGGAGTCAGACAGTCGATATTTACCAGACTGGGATGCTAACAAAAGGCAACGCAGAATTGATTTCTGCTCCAACTGACTGCCCTCTTGTGACGGAGCTGCGGGAGTTGTCGGCGTCTGACTCGATTGCCTGGACTGCCTTCGCCGATCGCTTGCGACGACATCTGAAAAAAACAAGATTGACGGTGAGATCGTGCTACCAGTTAACTTGTGTTACTTATTTGCGTCAGTCAGTCAGTCAGTCAGTCAGTCAGTCAGTCAGTCAGTCAGTCAGTCAGTCAGTCAGTCAGTCAGTCAGTCAGTCAGTCAGTCGGTCAGTCAGTCAGTCAGTCAGTCAGTCAGTCAGTCAGTCAGTCAGTCACTCACCCTGTCAGTCAGTCAGTCAGTCAGTCAGTCAGTCAGTCAGTCAGTCAGTCGGTCAGTCAGTCAGTCAGTTCAGTCAGTCAGTTCAGTCAGTCAGTCAGTCAGTTCAGTCAGTCAGTCAGTCAGTTCAGTCAGTCAGTTCAGTCAGTCAGTTCAGTCAGTCAGTCAGTCAGTTCAGTCAGTCAGTTCAGTCAGTCAGTTCAGTCAGTCAGTCAGTCAGTTCAGTCAGTCAGTTCAGTCAGTCAGTCAGTCAGTCAGTCAGTTCAGTCAGTCAGTTCAGTCAGTCAGTTCAGTCAGTCAGTCAGTCAGTCAGTTCAGTCAGTCAGTCAGTCAGTCAGTCAGTCAGTCAGTTCAGTCAGTCAGTTCAGTCAGTCAGTTCAGTCAGTCAGTCAGTCAGGTCAGTCAGTCAGTCAGTCAGTTCAGTCAGTCAGTTCAGTCAGTCAGTCAGTCAGTCAGTCAGTCAGTCAGTCAGATGGTATAACTGATCCCGCTCACCATGCAGATTGTCTTCGCCTGTGGCTAACTTCGGCCGTTTCTGTGCGGCGTTTCCGAGCGGTGAGGCTGGCACCTTATCCGTTGTCGACTGAAGCGGCTCCGAATCGCTACTGTTGACAAAAAGAACGTCACCTAGAAGCATGGAAGGCGATGACATAGTTGGCCAGAGGTTCTACGTGATAGAGTAAGGTGAATGAGATCTGCATCAGACACGCACAATAAGTCAATATTTACCGGATTGGCCGGTCGACAGGGGGCTTTGCACCATTGGCTGCTCCGGCCGCGACTGGCTGCTCGCTGGCGTCGCTGTTGGCGTCTCTTCGACCACGATCGGGGCGTTGTTCGGCGGCTGCAGAGGTCGCCACGGATGGTGGCCGCTCTGTGGCGACATCAACGGGGGTGAGTCCGGCACCAGAATGATTGGCTGCGGCGCGGACGTGGCTCTCCTTGCATTGAATCCGTCATTGTCGTCGTCGAGTGCGAACAGCCGGTTCCGCTTAAAACGCGGCGTTGACCGCGGGCCACTAGGTGAGCTTGACGACAGAGGTTCGTCTGACGACAGACGGTGGTCGACATGCCGCTGGCTTGGGTGCCGAACTGTGCATGCACAATCGGCGTCGTAACAATCAGGACTATTAAGGTCAGCGGGCTTGCACTGAAAGGGTCTTATCTCTGGCTGGCGCACAGCCACGTCACCCGCCGAGTTGTCGGTCTTCTGGCTACTGTTGGTCTGACGCGCGTCGGGCGCAGCAGCTGCATGAGCTGAAGTAGCCGATGGCGTGCCAGACGAGTCGAGGTCTACAGACGGCAATCGCGAAGCAGCGAAGGTAGCTGGTACAACGCGGCGCAGCCAACCCGCCAGCGTGTCCTGGTGCCAATTATACTCGACAACGCGCAGGCGTCGGAGGTGCTCTGCTGTAGGCATCGGCTCGGCGGTGGCCACGGCCCGATTGCCCTGCCTGGTGGAGCGGTTGTCTTCCTCGTCGTCGCTGCTGATGACGATGACGTCATGCGGCTGCTGCTGCTGCTGATCTTTGGCTGCTGCGGCGACACCGGCGGCGACAATGGAGGCAACAGCTGCAGCGGTGACAGAGGCGGGCGCAGCACCTGACGACGAGCGGTCTGCCTCGCGACTGGCTGGCGATTCTGACACACTCGCCGACATTGCAGACATGCCGCAGCTTGTGCTCGGAGCTTCACCGCACAGCCGGTCAGCTTTAAATATCAGAGACACGTGAGTGATACTGTTTAATCAGCGAAATTTGCAAAACGAATGTACTTTCTGACTTAAAAAAATCACACGTGTGCGCATGAACGTGCGCACACTTGTGTGCCCCCCGAAAATTTTTAATATACCGTATCAAATAGTTTGGTTATTAGTAGTAGTGGTAGTGGTAGTAGCCCGCATCCAGCAATGGCTACTATATTGTGTGTGTGTGTGTGTGTGTGTGTGTGTGTGTGTGTGTGTGTGTGTGTGTGTGTGTGTGGGATATATATATAGATAGTGTATGTATGCATGCAGCCATGTATACCAATGTATTCTACATCTATATATGAATGAATGAATGCATGCATGCGTGCGCCAGACATATTACTACAAGTAGGTAGGCGTGCATCGATTATTATGAATATGTATGAGGCAAAGTAGACAATGTACTAAATAATAATATAAAAGTACATTGGTGTAATAGTACGCGTGTACTTTAGCTGCGCACATCGGTGTTAGAAAGATATAGTGTCTGATTGAATTGATTGCTTGTTGTACATATATGCAAGCATGCAAATAGATAGACACACATTCATACACATATATATATATTCTTTTATGATTGATGTGCGCAGCAAAAGTACATCGCTAAAAGTACAAATTTAAAAGTACATTTGCAAAAGTACATTCTGCCATTTTACGCTATACATACGCATATATATATATATAATAGGCACGGATTGGATGTGGCTCGAGCTGATGCTATTCAGACCTATTATTATTATTATTATTATTAAACTGCCTTTGATTCCACTCCGACAATACTACTACTCCTACTAGCATCCATTTCCTACTCCACCGTTAGAAGAAGCGGTAGTTTGAAATTTTAAGGGGGCAAACGCATGCGCATATTCATGCGCACGCGCTTGATTTTTTCTAAGTCCAAAAGTACACTCCATGGATTTATTAGACGTTTGCACAGTTGAATAGTTAGTCATTCTCTTACATTTTTCGCGCTGATGTTGCTGTTGTGGCAGCCCCATGTGTGCCTCGACCTCAGCACACGCCCTCCATAGCCAGTCGTCCTCTTCGTCGAGGTCGTCGTTCTGCTGCTGCTGCTGCTGCTGCTGCTGCTGCTGCTGCTGCCCTTGCTGCTTGGGCACCGTCGATGGCTCAGCTGCAGCAGCTTCTGCCTCGTCGCACGCTGCCAGCAGCCAGGCTGCTTCCTCGTCGAGATCGTCATTCTGCTGCTGCTGCTGCTGCTGCTGCTGCTGCTGCCCTTGCTGCTTGGGCACTGTCGAGGCCTCAAGCCGCATTTTTTCCGCCACCTTTACTGCCGCCACCGAATCATCCGGCCCGATGGAAACTGTGGGCACACTTGATTCAAAGTAGGGCTCCTGCGAACGTGCATCGCCGTCGCTGGCTGCCATTGACGCAGGCGAGCCGTTCAGCGGGTCGACATGATGCAGGTGCCGGATCTGAGGCAACGACAACTGCGTGCTATTTGTCGTCAGCATCAGTGTCGTCCTCCTCGCCCCGCCATCCGGACGGCGCAGCTCAACGGCCTTTGAAAAACGCCGCTGGCTGTCGGAAAGGGGCGGGCATTCGCCAACGATGCCGTCGTCACTCTTCTGTGTGTCGGGTAAGCGTCAGATTGTTAGTATGCGGACAGGCTTAGTGTGTACGAGCGCTTTCTTGCGTGCGAATTAAACACTAGGGCTCACCTTCATCGCCGCCTCGGCTTCTACACATGCCGCCAGCAGCCATTCGTCTTCGTCGGGGTCAGATGGTATGACAACCGACACTGGTGCAGGCGGCGCGACCGTGTTGATTGAGGCTGCCCGAACAGCAGTCGCAGGCTGATGTGGCGTCGGGCCGGCCATTTCTGCTTCAATGCCAGCAGCAGCAGCAGCGCCAGGTGCCATGGCAGGCGGCCGGTTATGACTGGCGGATGCCTTGAAGGCCAACACCGAAAACTCGGCCGACTCCTCGTCGCTCTCCCTTTTCAGTCTCGAGCTGGTGACGCAGTCGCCGGCGCCACCCGGCGCGTGGCGCGCAGCAGCCGGTTGGTCCCTGTAATCATAGCGCCGGAACTGGCCGCTACCCTTGTTGCCGCTGCTACCATTGGCGCCGCTCTTGTTCGACATATTGCCTGCGTCAGATTGCACGGTTGCACGCGCCCACAGTCAGTACTCGAACAGGTGAATCTAATTAGCAGTCTAAATACCGGCATTCTAAAACCCCATCCCTACACGAAAACGCTAACACACATGCAAACACAGATTTATTCATATTTCGTTTGACATTAAGGTACACCATTAAATAATACGTGCGTACAACTCACAATTTTGTTAAATTAGGACTCCTGAGGTGATTGATTGACTGATTGACACAGAGTGAGACTGTCCGTTGGTTGAAATAGCTGAAATGCCTGTTGGCTGAAATAGTTTTTGTTATTGTTTTTGCGTCATTAGATACGGAAAGTTAGGAGCATAGAGGCAAGCGCATCTATAGTCTTTAGAAAAAAAAATAAAAATAATTAGGAAAACTGTTAATTTTCAGAGTTTAGGAATTTAATTCTACAAAAAAAGCTTATTACAGAGGAACCGGATTTTCAGAAGTCGAATGAGCAATCAGAACAAGAACCAAACAATTAACTTTAGTTATTTAATTAACCTTTTTGCCTATACAAATTAAACGATAAATCTAATCAACCCGTTTAAAATTTAACTGGTATATACAGCCGATAACAGTCATCAGTTAATTAATTCCCTTAGTTAAGTGCCCTTAACGTTGCGACGGGCTTTCCATAAGCGGCAGAACTGGGCCCAGCCCCAAGTTCGCACAAATACGTAGCCACCGAATCTGGCCTTCACCTTCACTCTGCGTCCCCGTCGCCGACGCAACTGCCGCCTCCATTGTCTCGGCACACTCTTTCTCCAATCGTGTCTAACTAAAACATCCTCTATAAACAATTCATGTGTCTGGCAGCCTACGTCCTTATACTGTGGCTCGTTTAAATTATTAACAATATCCGCATCCCCATCCTCGTATTCGTCATCACCAGGCTCCTCAAACAGTTCCCAGTCCCCTTCGTCTTCCCATTCATCTTCCTGCTGCTCGTGCTGCTCACGCTGCCGCCGCACCGGACTTCGCGACCTATCCCGCTGCTGTTCCTCTTGCTCCATTCTCGATTCGACCTCGTCGCACATCTCGGTCAGTTCAGCATCGCTGATCCCCATGTCCCAATCCCCGTAAATATTAGCCGGTTCCATAGTTAGTAGTTAGTTTGCGTCTAAAATTTAGTTCATTTGAAGAAGGCAATGTGCAAAGTATCGAACGCACACGCTGACACAAAATGTAAACCGTTCCTAAATAATCTCATTTCTACAATAGGCACATTCACACACTAGCTATTGTATATCGAAAATATCCAATATTAATTTGGGATTTTATCATTAGCACCATAATCAATCAGTCCCGTCATAGTTTGTCATCCATTTGGATATTTAGAAGGAGAGCGGAAAAGTTTTAGAGTTTTAGAGTGAATCGAAAACGTATGATTGTATCAGAGGACGCTAAACCCGACTAGTTATTTTAGGGAGCGGTCGTTAATATACGATGTAAGTAGTACAACTCACAATGTTAGAGAATGCCGAGTGTGCGCTAGATTGATTAACTGAATGGCTTGTTGGCTGGTTGGCTTGCTGGCTGGTTGGCTGGCTGGCTGGATGGCTGTATGGCTGGCTGATTTATAATCGATTAGTTTATATAATATTTGATTAGTTGCAGCAGACTGCCCAATGGCTGAAATATGTTTGTTGTTTTAATGAATGCGTTTTTTAGTACGGAATGTGTACGGCGAATTACAAGCGCATCTGATTTTGAGTAAATCGTCAAAAAATAATTATAAAAAAGCCACGCGATTATGTTTTGACTGTTAGATTTTAGCATTGAAGGATTTTTTACTAAGGCGGACGAGGGCGTGTGAGACAATGGGTAAAACAGCAAGCGAAAAGACTCAGAGGTTGAAAAGTCAGTTAAAAAGTCTGACGGTTGAAGAGTCGGTTTCAAAGTGGGTTGAAAAGTCTTGGATGGTTGAAAAGTCGGTTTCAAAGTCGGTTGAAAAGTCCGAGGCCGGTTGAAAAGTCTTGAAAGTGTTGAAAAGTCGGTAGAAAAGACGGTTGAAAAGTCTTTGATATTTTTAGAATAGTCTATGGCTCGCTTGCCGTAATGTATTCGCTGCGGTTGAAAAGTCGGTATAAAAGTCTGCGACAAAAAGTGAAATTATGTTTTAGAAATTGGCAATTTAGCAGTTGGGCTATTTTTGCTCCTTCAATTTTTGACTGCATTCAGAGCTGCGTCACTGCACATGCGGCCGTCTCACTGTACATAGCGTGTCACCTGATTGTACACGATGCAATCTCACTGTAAACACAGCTAATCTCACTGTACACACAGATAATCTCACTGTACACACAGATCATCTCACTGTACACACAGATAATCTCACTGTACGCACACAACATCTCAGTTTACACACAGATAATCTCACTGTACACACATAATCTCACTGTACACACAACTAATCTTCCCTTACACACACCCAGCTTACTCTTTACATCCTTAATCAGTAATTTGCAATTATTTTGTTTACCTTATTTAGCGGTTCAAAAGCGGTTCACTGTCTAGAGTAGATTTTGCTTCGGATTTTGCCAAACACACACAGCCAGTACTCAAAGCAGCTCTCTTTTAAGGTAGCGACCAACGCAACAGTAGATGAAATTTGCAGATTAGTTTGAATGAGTTTATTTCGGGTCAAAATCTATGAAACGATAATCTCAAGTGCGTACACAAATTGTAATAATTTCAGTGCTACATCTAATTCCATTAATTGTGTCGTAGTGTGTAGCTTTAATTTAATGCGTTACGGTGGTTACAATCTCACTGGTAAAATCAGCGATGTGTGCTTACCACAAAAATTATAATCAAATTTTTTTGTAATTTTAACTAAAAAACGTATCTAGCTTTATCAACATCCGTGAGGTGCACCTTACAAGAGACATGAAATCTGTTGCTGATCCCCACTACTGGACTATGCTTCATCAACCAGGAGACATAGTAAAAACTGATGGATTTGCAGTGTATGGGGGTCGAAATGACACGATGTCCAATCCATTGACAAATCTGTGCTGTCACATCATTTTCAAGTACTGTCATCCTTCAGTCATGGATAAAAGTGCAGGGCAAAAATGAACTCTACTCTACCTGAAAAGTTTTATCTACGACATCTAGCATTGAACAAATCAATCATATTTAGGTCTAAACCGCAACGCCAAAGGCTTTATTAATAAGAAAAGCAATTGAACAAGCAAACAGGCATAGGAAAGCCCAGAGCTCTCTCGTAGAATTTCTATACATCAGATATAACGTACATCAAGCATCTAGTTCAAGAGGTTCCAAACGCCTGAAATCTTCAGACTTTGGAAATTCAATCTATCAAAAAAATTTCCATTAGTTGGCAAAACGAATGCCAAACCAATTGTTTTAAAAAATGTCTATTTGTGTAAGTTAATTAAATTTTGATGCAGAACCTTGTCTACTTTCTGTCGCATGACTGCCCGCTTGGACGGAAATAAATTGACGACAATTAATAATTAAATTCCCAATCGAAATCGACAAAAAAACAATAATTTTGGCTTTCATGGAAACGCATTTTGTTTTTCCTTTTGTTTTAAACTGGCTGGGGAGATTACGCAGTGAGAGAGGGAAAGAGATATGGAGAGGGGAGCTCTAAACACCCACCGGCAGAGAGCGTTGCATCCCATTAAACAACGCCGTTGGATTTTAAATTTGCTATAAAAATGATTAAGCATTTTACCGCGAATTGTTTTTCTGAGTAATAAAATCCCGATCCCCAGTTGTGCCTTCTGTTTGGTAAGTGGTTTTGTCGCTGAGGTGGGAGAATTATTGATTTCTTAAGGGTATGGTGTAGTTTCAGAGGAGGGGATTTTTCATTAGATAAAGTGCGAGCTTTCACTACTAATAATGTAGCTAATTTTAAGATATTTACAGAAGAAAAATACAGAAAAGCATTACATATCTTCAAGGTTTCGAGTTTTTTCAAGGTTCGACATTTTTTCGGGATCGAATCATGGCAGTCAAGCAACGCCCTGTGCCGCTTCACCTACTGAGCCTCTTGCTCATCCTATCCTCGAACTGCTTCGCCGAATACGTTGATCGCCAAATCGACCAACAAGCTGTAGAAGAGCGCGAACAAATTTTCAAACTATTTCGTCGCCTCCTAATTGAAGAGAAGCTGCTGCAAACGGGGCAGCAAAAACTGCATCGGCAGCTGGAGGAGCTGGAGATTGCGCCTCATCTTGATCGAGGCCTGTTCAATGAGGAGCGCTCCGGAGTAGCTTCTTGGTTCAAAAACAAAAACAACAATAACAACAACAACAACAACAACAACAACAACAACAACAATGCTCCGGTCGATTTCGAAGCCGTCCCGACACCAGCCGGACCAAAAGTGTTTCGTCGACAACCGAAGTCGAACGTAACGCCCTGCCTATTGAAATTCTGCACTTGGTGAAGTAAGCGCGGAGGTCAGTTGAATAGTGAAAGTTCGTCGTTGAAATTGATATGACACCCGGTGTTGAAATTGATATGAAAAAATAAAATTCCTTACGCTTTCTTTTTTAAGAATCCTGTGATATCCAAACGTAGTTAAAATCAGTTAAAATTTTCCCAGCAATCTAGAATGCTTCTGCTTTTAAAACTGTTAGCAACAAGCAAACTGTGATACCAAAACAACAATAAACTATTTTTCGGAAGCTAAACGAATTGGCATTAGTAATTGACAGGACTGACACTGCTGCATTGTCAGTACGAAATTTGTTTTTTTCACGACTTTCTGTCAACTTTTTCTAATCTCTAAGTGTTTACATTTTAATTGAAATATTCTTCTGCATGTCTAAATTAGAGCCTGAACTAGCTCTTCGGTGCCCCCCAGGGGGGGGGGGCGCAGACAAGATATTTTAATTCACTCATGTACTCAACAGAAATCTCATCAAGAAGCTAGAAAATCTCCGCCAGTGGGTTAGAGAAGGCACTAAAACAATAATTAACTGAATTTTAATTGTTAAAATCTTGATTGTGGCCTGTTTATTAATGTGAGCCTTTTAGCGCAAGATTCCGCTAAGTTGGGTCTGCTTTGGTCCCAGTTTACAATCCCAGAAACCAGACTTAATTCCAATTGGTTGCAAATAAAAAAAATTGTGTAACGGATTGGCCAAGGTCGCGAGGTTAATTCAGCAGGTCAGAAATGCTAAGTGGTACTTGTCTTCTAAGGAACCGAAACTTCCAATCTGAAGAGATAACCCTAGAGGAAAATACTGAGTTGAGAACTTGTGCATCTAGGGGGATCTTGGCCTTTCAAAAAGGTACCAAAGGAGAGCTAGGAGCCACTATAGTAGGCATATAGGAGGATAAGTTAGAATGAATGGCTTCCTATAAAATAGTGGCTGCCTAAATCCAAAGATTTAACAGGCTGTCTGCCGTAACAGTGCAGCATTGATTATTGATCACTTGTTGGTTGTCAATCTTCGGAAAAGAAACTACATCTGACAAAGCTCACGAGTGATGAGTCTGTCTCGTACAAGGGGATTCTATATGTAAATGTATGATGAAGCAGAGGTGAAAGGGAAATTCGTCACAGAATACCTACGAGCCAAGCGTTAGATCCCAAAAACGGGCTCAGGTAAAATACAACGTAGAGCTGCGTGTAACCAGGTGTCAATCCTGTGATCAGTGACGTCAGTAAAACTGGGCAAAAACTGTCAGATGATACGCCAAAGCGTGCGCTGTGATTGGCTATGGGTACAGTAGATTGACTGCGGTATAGGTGAAAAATAATGATTTATGATCCTAAGAGACTTGGATTATTTGTGACTTTGCCTTGGGCATCAGCATCACACTACAAACAGCACTGTGCATGCGTGAATTAATAAATGGCTTTCTTTTCTTGTGCAACTAATTTTAGTGTTACGAGGGTCACTCCGAAAGTTTTTAGAATGGAACAGTTATAAACGAGATAACAAAACGAAACTCTAAACTTGTTCAAAGTAACTCCCTCCAGCAACGATGCACTTCTCCATTCGGCGAAACCACTGCTCAAAAGCATGTGAGAAGGCCGAACTTGGCAGGGTGTCCATCGCATGCATGTAGGCTTGCAAGGCTGCGCCTGGAGTCTCAAATCGCTGGCCCCGAATCTGCTGCTTGACTGCCGGAAACAGGAAAAAGTCGCAGGGGGCTAGGTCAGGCGAGTATGGTGGGTGAGAGACCAGTTTTATTCCATTTTGCTCCAGGAACGCGGAAGTCAGCCTTGCAGTGTGAGCGCTGGCGTTGTCCTGGTGCAGCTGGAGGCCTCGGGTTCCTGTGTTTGGTCGCCTCTGGCACCATGCGCTGATGACTTGAGGAAGGCAGTGGCTGGTGTACCATGCTGCAGTCACCGTGTGATGGTCCTCAAGGGGCACCGACACCAGATGGCCGGAGACGGTGATGAAGGAGGCCACCATCTTCTTTCCGACACTCCGGGGCCTCTGCAACTTGGTCGGATGGTCATCACCCGAAAAGCACCAGACTGTGGACTGACGCTTTGTCTCCGGGTCATACTGGTATACCCAAGTCTCATCGCCACTAACGATGTCAAAAATCTTTCTTGATGCTCCTCTGTCGAATTCCTTCAGCATTTTCTCGCACCAATCCACCCTTGCCCGTTTCTGCTCCAGTGACAGCGAATGAGGCACCCATCGGGCGCACAGCTTCCGCAGGCCGAGGTGTTCGTGCAGGATTGAATACACCTGCCCCGATCCAATGCCCAGTTGCGACTGTAACTCGTCGTAGGTTATGTGCGGGTTATTGTTTACCAGTCGCTCAACTTCATTGATGTTGTGCTGGGTCACAGCTGTCGAGGGTCGGCCGCTGCGATCTTCATCACTCAGGCTGGTGCGCTGCGAACGAAACTCGCGATACCAGTTGTAAACAGTCGCTTGAGATGGAGCCTCGTTGGGGAAGGCGGTTGCAAGCCGAGAAAAACATTCTGCCGGTGTTAGGTTGCACTTGAAGTCATAATAAATCATAGCGCGAAAATCGCGATTTTCAAGCTCCATGACTTTTGGCGTGGGGTGCTCGCTTTAAACGAATATAACTCAGAGTTAGCTGAGTGAATAGCAACGAAACTTAACATGCATTCATGGCAAATAAATTGGTCTATGGCTGACAGCTGATGAGAAAATATATTCATTCCTTCCCTTTCATTCTAAAGACTTTCGGAGTGACCCTCGTATTGTAATCGGGGCAATTGTTGCAAATTATTTTAATCTGTATTTCACTTTGATCTGCTTATTCATCGTGAAACTTAATTTCTCCTGGCTGAAGGCGCATCTAAAAACATTGCTTTCGAGAATCAATGTACATGTAAAGACAGTACTGTATTGACAATGTTTCTCTCACCACCCAGATCCTTACGTGCACGCCGTGCCGGTGAATCTGTTTTTGTTTCATAATGTTCTGCAATGTTTTCAAATTCAGTCCATTTTTAGTCGCGTTATTTTTTGCACTTTAGTCTTACGCCCATGCCAATAATTATTATTCTGTCTCCACCTGCAGCGAGAATAGTGTCAATATCCTCCTGACGGAGAATGTTTGGATCAAAGGTACCTACGAAGTCTTACCGTATAATCCACAAATGGATTAAGAATCAAGCGATCCATCTTTGTAATAATGGAGCATGAAAGTATCCTGATTTCTTAGCAGGAGCTGAACAACTCGTCTTAGCTGTTCGTCTATAAGGGGGCTGTTTTGCAACCATAGACATCGTTTATATTATTTCCCCATCAATTGTCACTTTAAGGGAGTTTTCCATCATAGACAGTTTTTACCCATAAAACACATCTAATAAAATCCGGGCATTATGTAGAAGATATACCATAGTTTTGAGGTCGGTATGAGTTTAAATCGCCAGAGCCGAAGGTATGGTACACCTATTTTAAACCACTTTCATTTTGCGGGATTTATTCGAATAACTCCCGCAATTCTTTAAAACTTGATTTTAGTGGGGCGTGAAGGCCATAGACAAAGAATTCAAAGGCAGAGTATACAAGCCAAGCAGTGATGAAAAACCATCCAAACTCGTTCTAAACTATACCAATACCATAGACCTTCTGAGGGCAGAAAGGGGGAGAATCCGAGGGACGCGAAGCGGCCCGAGGATTTCCCTCTTTCTGCACAAAGAAGGTCTATGGTATTGCTATTCCCACCCGATTTGCAAGGGCGGGCAGAAACGTCATTTCTCTGCCCGGGAGCCCAAATTACATTGGATCCAATGTGAAAGTGACGCGAGACGCGTTTCTCGGCCCGCTGCATGAAAGATTGTCTATGGCTGAAAAAGCTGACTAGACTGTTTCTCATCATTTGCAACAGTCTATGGCCAAAGGGTTCAGTTAAAGGAGGCAGGCGACTTCTTTTGGTCCAAGTTCCAATATTTCCCTTCACTGCTTGTCCGACGCCAAATAGCATCATGTCTCTACTCGACTTAAATTCTATACAAGGTGGTGACATCAGCGGCCTGCTTCGCGAGGAGACGGATTTTTTAACTTTCTTTGCTGGCAAAGGCAGACTAGTCGACCAATGGACTGGATTACCGGTTCCTGGCGTTGGATGCAGCTACGCTTTGGATCCTGAATTGGACACTTTGCTTGAAGAGCTTGTTGACCTCGGAGCTGAACCAGGGGCTGAACACGAGTATCGAGAACTCAACGCTACTGAGATCGACGGTATTCAGGATGTGGAGACGTCTGCTCGAACTCAGTCAACAGATTTAAAGACCAAACAACACGTTGCTCTGCTGAAGCAGTTTTTGCGCGCCAAGTGTCTACCCGAAAACATCGAAGACATGCCAGTGCGCTACCTGGTGCAATACCTGAGACTCTGGTTTGTTTCGCTCAAGCGGAAGGATGGCGACGCCTATAGTGTCAACAGTCTGGTAGGATTTCGTGCCAGCATTCATCGCTATCTGAAACAGGAGCGGGACGTTGACGTGATAGGAAATGCGCTTTTTAACGCTTTTGAGCGCACGTATAAGGCGATGCTGACTGCTTCTGTGAAAGCTGCACGTGTTCTTGGAGAAGAGACTGGCTTCCGCCAGATTGAGGATTCCGACTTGAAGAAACTTTCTTCCTACTTTGACCGCAGTGATCCTACGAAGCTGCAAGATGAAGTCTTTTTTCTTATTGCTTGGCATTTTGGATTTCGAGGCCGTGAGTGGATTCGACAGCTGACCCCAGATGCCATCATTTTCGGCGCTGATGGAGGTCGTGAATGCATCGCTCTCAAGATGACCGGCAAAGAGAAGACGACGAGTGCTGACAATCCGACTACCAACAAGCAGATCAAAATGTATGCTACCGACGATGAGGCTAAGTGTCCGGTTGCTGCTGTTCGCCAGTATCTATCGCTTCTGCCACCAGACTGCAAGACGCTCTTTCCGAGGCCTTTGGCAAAGTTTTCCCCAGGAAATTATTACGCAAGTGCATGGCAAGAATACCCTCAACGAAATGATGGCAAGCATCTCTGCGCGGGCAGACTTATCTAAGAAGTACACCAACCACTGCATAAGACCCACAGTGGTTACATCATTGGCGGACAGGGGCGTCAGCGTCCAAGATATTCAGGCTGTGACAGGGCACAAGCGAGCTGAATCAGTGCAGCGTTACACAAAGAGAATCAGTTCAGAAAAAAAGCAGAAGCTGTCTAGCTGTCTCAGTGAAAGCCTTCATTTGGAGAATCGCAGTGTTCGCGTCAACGACTCTACGGCTGCGGCTATGACCGTCTCATCCACCCTGCCGGCACCAATCGTGTCGGAGGCCACAACACGAGGCGTAACAAGCCAGCCGCAACAGCTGGTCGGGCCCTTTAACAACTGTACCTTCAACTTCTACTACAAGTGACTGACCTAGTCGTGAAGAAGTACTGTTGCCCAAGGTTTCATGACTAAGGACTTCTTTTTTGAAACCAGATTTATTCACGATTGACACAGCATTGCTTGCATGTTTTTTGCATTTGTTCTTGTTCTTCTTACGTTAAGCATCTCATCTACAGTCTGCCATTCTAAAAATAGATCTTGTTGTCTATGGTTCAATTTTCTACTTGCAAAGGATTGACGATTTCTATGACATTTCTGCCCGGCAAATCGGGTGGGAATAATTTTTGCTCTGTCGCTTTTTGAATATAGCTGTGTTCATTTGGAGTTATTTTGAACCCGCTGGTGGACTATAACACCAATTTCATAGGAGACTATGACCCAAAATGTACTCTCGGCGATAGATGTTGAAGATATTCTTCAGGAAGGGTTGGATCTTCGAGACCCGTATGCGCTTGAGCAGCTTCAAGAACGCCGTGGCAATGCGGGTGCAACTTTGGATGCCATTCGAGATCTCAACCGGAGCACGAAGCCTCAGAACACTGCATGAAACGAAACAAATCGGCCGTTTGTAAATTCAACCGATGGCTACATATAAGTCTGGCGTCGAATGCACCGTGGAACTGCAGAAACTGAACAACTCCGATTTGAATTCGCTAATACCAAGATCGTACATGAAGTCAGAAGTTTGGACGGATCAAAGTATCCGGCTGGTAGTCTCGTATCGCTGATCAGTGGATTGCAACAGACTGTCTCAGATGTACGACCCGTTGAGTTCTTTCGAGGAAGATGAGTTCCGTCTGATTACAGAGAGTCTAGACGCCGCAATGAAGATTTCTACACGAGAGATAAGAGGACTGCATAAAACTTCCGCTGTTGTATCAGCACGACTGATAAGGAGAAGCTGTGGAAGTCCGTACTCGGTGGTAACACGCCAAAGATGCTGCTGGGAACGCTCTTTTTTTAAATGGGTCTAAATTTGTCTATCGTTCACCAGGGTCCCAAAGGGAGCGATTGAAAAAAAATATTTTAAATCGATGCTCAAATAAACTATAATAAGTGTTCAAGAGCCAATCAGAATAAATCAATCGGATGGTAAAGACATTAAGCCAATTAGTAAATAAATAACATATGCCAGCACCATGTAGGTGAGTGAGCGCGCAAAAACTTGAGTCGAAGGAGAGTGGGGGCGCGACGCCTCCAACGTCACGCCCGGAAACCCCACCGGGGCACCATACGGGGACGACTCACGCCAGGGACCCACACGCGACACACACAGCACACAACACGTGGGACCCCACAGAAAATCCGGCAGCAGTGCAGACAAATACAACTAACTACAGCAAACCAAACGAAACACCCAAAAAACCAGAGAAAGCAACCAAAAAACTGGGGTAGCTTACCCACCACAAATTTTCAATAGCATGATCGGCCAAGTGTACAACCTGCAGTCCTGGATCTTAAACCATAATGTTTTTATCACTGCATATCGTATATGTGGCTGGAAGATTTCGAGCCACTGGACTAGACTCTGCTTGAATTTCCGCCCGCTGGTCCGCTCCCCCGTAGGGATTCCTCCCGCTGGCCCGCTCCCCCCGGCTGGGTCCCGCTGCCGGATCCCTCCCGTTCCCCGAGTCCTGCCGCTGGAGATCCCGTCTTTAAATAGTAAAGCTCCAGCGAGACCCTGCTCAGACTCTGAATCGAGCACCCTCCCTGTCCACGTAGGCTCTATACTCGAGGCCCCTTACTTAATGTACCCAACGTTATCCTCAATTAATTAAGTCTTGTTAGTTTAGTCAGTCGTTTTCTTTTGTTTTGTCGTAATAAAATACGCTACGCACCGACGCTTGCGCCTACTCAGCGCCATTCAACTTCTCTGCGCCTCTGCGCATTTGGATTAAACTTTAGCCTTACAGCTCTTAGCCATTTCTTTGACTCAATAAAGACTTTCGAACTTAAACTGGATAAAGATCCGTAACTTAAAGGAGCGTTATTTATAAGTGAGACTCGCGCTAGATTAGACTAATAGTTTCTTCTCCGCTAATCTAGCCTTGGTGGCAGCGACAAGCTACTAATAGTAAACCCTACAGCAATCGACCACCTAAATTCGTTAAATCGCTAAAAACTCGCGCAATTAATAGTCCAGGGAAAAACAAGTTAAATAGTTGAGTGTAAACCGAACTCTGAGCATCAATTGACCGCTCAGCTACTGCTTAGCTACCCTTCTCCCGTACTTTGAGGACCCGGCAGTGGAGCTCCCCGAATATCAGCACCAGTTTTGTTAAATCGACAATCGGTTTCGAAGAAATTCCCCGCGATTTCAACTGCGAACTCTGTAATAAGAACGAAGGCAGGACACAACTTTTGAAACTACGCCAGCACAACACGGTTCGCCGCTCCCGCTTACCACTTAGGCAGCGCACAAAGGAGAAGCCCTAAGAGTTCGCCGCCATGATTTAGCATATATTATACTCATCACAATTGCACATTATCCTACATTGTACATAACGATATTCGATACGCGTAGTGAGATCTGAGCAAAACCCTAGCAGATGATGGCATTAAAAATACGCATTATTTTGATAAACTGCCTGCATTCGCACGAATACGAAATACGAAATGAGCCCTATTACAACTCCGATCGCACAAACTTTCACTTGGGCTCCCTGGAAGCAACAGAATTTTCAACCCCCCGCCCTCATATATAACGGGCCCATAATTCCCAATATCGTGTAGTCAGAAATGCTATTCCGACATAAAGTTAATTTATCTACTGATTTATTCTGTAAAATTATCTTTGTTGTAGCATAATTTTTACAATTTTAGCTAGTGCTAGTTCAACTAAGTTTATGAGTTGTTTTTTAACATGCAATATTAACAGCTAATAATACACGGTGTATGCCATGCACAATAGTTTTTTAATTAGGTATATCACTATATTTATTAAGTAATAATTTATCATTATTATGGTTGCTCTAAACAGTATGCTTCAGAAGTATATGCATACTAACCCAGTAATTGCTAAGTATGCTAACTAGGCCCAGGCCTTCTTAGGACTAATTAATAGATTCATGACTGATGACAACATGACTATTTAGTTGCTCTTAACAGTAGGCCTATAATTTAGCCTATTATAACTGAGTAAGCTACTTAAAATGTAATCCATATTGCGGATAGTTGTTGGTGTATGCCGGAAGAAAAAACACAAAAATTAAAAATGTATGCCAAAAATCCAAAAATGTATGCCAAAGGAGCAAAAAAAGGTCCCACAAACTTTGCTGATGCTAAAATTGAAAATCTGAAAATTTGGGCATAACTATGGTTTCGTTTGTTAAATTATTTCTTGTTTCAAATTTGTTTCAGCACATTCCATTCGTTCCGGAATGGTGGAGCGCAGCACTCAATAGTGCATGATGGTAGGCGTCGAAGATTGACAAGCTGCAACACTACTGCCTGTGATCCAAATTTACATGCTTCCCGGAACAGGAATTATCATGGATGGTTGGGCTGTTTGGCAACTTTTTCTACTGGGTGTCACATTATTATCCCTTCTAATTACCCTTCTTGTGACTTAAATCTCTAATTTAAACTTTTTTGGTGGTGGGTAATCTTTTCTGAACTATGGTTTGTTATAATCTCCTGTTGCATTTTAAAAATTTGTCACCAATTTGAAACAAAAAATAATTTAATGAACGAAACCATAGTTATGCCAAAATTTGTATGCCAATTTCTCAAAAGTTAGGACTAAGCCTAACTTTTAAGAAAGTTAGGCCAATTTCTCAATAGTGTACGCCAAACCCTTGTTTGAAGCAAGTGTACGCCAGAAATTTCTGGCGTATACCCCCCTTCCACAATATGGAATATAATAGATATTCATCTCTAGACCCCAGGCTACTGCCATAGTCAGGAAGGTGGCATATTGTGTGCCGGAATAAATTTTGGGGGGACAATCTGTGCACCGTCGACGCACCGGCAAAGCACCATTTGTGCACCAAAAGTTCGAAGGACCAAAAAAAGGTCCCGCAGACAACTTCTTATCTACTTCTTCCAATTTGCTACAGTTGTACTTGTAATCTTGTCTAAATCTTCGCACAGTAGTCACATTTTTGCCTATTTTGCCTATAATATTACCAATTTTGCACCACTTGTACACCAAAATGCACCAAAACCCTTTGTGTGCGCCACACTTGTGTACCAATGTGTACCAAGATCCTTCGCGTGCGCCATGCTTGTGTGCCAATGTGCACGAAGACCCTTCATGTGCGCCAGAATTTTCCGCCAAAAAGGCCACCTTCCTGACTATAGGGCTACTGGGCCTAGGCTCTAACCCTAGGGACATAAGCTTATTAGGGCTAGGCCTAGTTCTAGTTTTTCTAGCTAAGTCTACACTTTATTAAAAATAAACATAGTTTAATAAAAATTAAACATAGTTAGCCCTAGGGGTCTAGTCAAAAATATTAGGCCTATTTTCTAGACTTGCCAATTTAGTCTTATCTTATTTGACCTATTTTGTTTATTTTTATGATTAACTGCTAATAAATTTTTGATAATTTAAATAAAATGTAAAAAAACAATAGTTACCTTATACAAGTATATGTTATGTATTTTTTATATTCATAATTAATTTTAACTCTATACTATGATGTTGGCCAATAGGGAATCTTTGCAATGATATGCAGGAACAGAAAATTGCAATTTTGAATAGTGCGCAATTTACTTTGAGCCAGGCACAATTGAACTGAAGTAAATAGAATTGTAACAAAACTTGCAACATACTGGGACAAAAATGTTGAAGGACCAAAAAAAGGTCCCACGAACCACTTTTGCCTTAGTTTTCCCTATTCTTTTCCATTTTGCAAATTGTATTTTAAATTGTAAAATTTTCATTGCACACTTTTAACAACTTATTTTGTGAGTTGACACATTTTTGCGCTTGCATTTTTTGTCTCAATTTCTCCCTTGTGTGCACACAATTTGCACAGTATTTTTGTGCAGATGCAGGAATGTGTTCCAATTTTCATGAAGAAATTCCATGCTGGGATGTTACAAAATAATATAATAGTTAATATAATTTCTTTGTTTTATAGCAAGGCCTATATAGCTAATTCACTGGCTTAGTATAATATGCTAACTATAATTTTAATAAAACCAAAGGCTACTTCTTTATATAAAGTAAAGCAAAATATTTTTAATTCATGCCAATGCATTGCAAATATAATGAAGCCAAGTTAGTTCTTTAGATTAAAACCAACGTTACTAAATAGCTTGTAGCAAGAACTATATGAAGCATTTTGCATTGATAGAAATTAAATAAATTATACTTTATTATTAATTCTATCCAATCATTAGAGATATTAATAATCTATAATTATTGGCCACTGCTCTATAACCAAATATCCTATGCCCCGTGTTACTATACAATTAAGTTGCTGCACTTTTTACCTCTCAGTGTATTTCAAAAGCCACTTGTTTTTGTCATGTTTCAAATAGATTAGCTCCTCCAGAGGACATTGCATATGCCATAGTTGCATGACTACTGAGTTTAGTTTGGGTAGCTCTGTAGTAGCCTCATACTATGTATATTTTTTGAGTGACTTTAAAAAGACTTATTGCTAAATATATTATATGCCTTAAAATGTTTTAGGTTTTGAAACCAACAATTGTATATTATATTTGTATAAATAATTACCTTTCCTTATCTTATCTGTCATTGGATACTAAATTTTTGCTAGAAATGTCATTTTCTTCAAGTCCTCATGACAGGCTTTAAAAGAGTTAATGCAATTTTGGTTAAGAGATAGAGCTTATTTTGATGGTATTGTATCCAGTTGTGTGCTTTATGAATTTTTTGATTGGCAGCAACGGTAACTAATAATTTGTTTCAGTATATAGAATGGATACTTGTAACATTGGCTAAAACAAAAAAAATTAACACTAACACGAAGTAGCTACCAAATATTCCTTATTTTCGCTACAATTTCAGCCTGAAAATGCAAATCAACAAAGCGCTAATCAAGCCAAAGATATTATACTTTCTATTTCTGAGCGTTGTATCCAGCCTGCTAATGTACCTAAACATGTACCTGATGCAGAAGGGTATTAACGAATTCGAGATTGGCCTAATAGACACAGTCGGCTATATTGTAGGCTTCTTTATGCGACCCTTGTGTGGCTTTGTTGCTGACAGATATCAAGCATACCGTTTGGTATTGATCATTTTGATGGTTACATCGGTTGCTGGATTCAATGGCCTATTACTGCTCCCGAAACTGCCCAAGTACACCGAGCAACATACTATTGTTAATGCAGAGTTTGATGCCACAGCAGGACAGTTTAGCGTGTGCCTACTAGCTCCAGAAGCTATGAAAAATGACACCGACTATCAACCGGCATTGAGTCTATGCAATTGCAAGCCTAGTTCCAACAGTTTCGAGACCATTTCTCGTTTAAAATTTCTCAAGATTGATATTGAAAATCAGTGCAACGTTTACCAAGCATCAATAGTTGGAAATAGTTCCAACTTAAATTCGACCAGATTTGATAAACAGACTGCCGATAAAAAGTTGACGTGTGAAATCTGTCCGTCTAATAATAATCGTAAAATCCAGGAAGAGTCAGTTTGGAATCGAGAGGCCAGTTTTGCCATGTCTCTGATGTTGAAAACCATCGGTTTAGCCTGTTATTCCCCTTTGATGTGCCTATTGGACGCTGTGACTTTCTCTCTGCTTGGCAACAAGCCTGGCGACTATGGATGGACTCGAATGTATGGCAGTTTCGGCGTGTTTATCACAGCCCTACTCACTGGCTTTGTGCTGTACGGTTACAGCAGCGCTTGGAGCTTCGAGACTGATTACACACCGTCATTTATTCTGGCCACTGTTTTGCTTGCCGTTGCTGCCGCTGTCACCCTCACTCTCAAAGTGAGATTAGGTTTTTTTAAAACCTTTTCCTGACCCCAGTCGGTGTGTCAGCACCCCTCCTGACCCCAGTTAGCTCGGTGTGTGTCAGCACCCCCTCCTGACCCCAGTCAGCTCGGTGTGTCAGCACCCCTCCTGACCCCAGTCAGCTCGGTGTGTCAGCACCCCTCCTGACCCCGGTCAGCTCGGTGTGTCAGCAGCCCCTCCTGACCCCAGTCAGCTCGGTGTGTCAGCACTTCTTCCTGACTCCAGTCAGCTCGGTGTGTCAGCACCTCCTCCTGACCCCAGTCAGCTCGGTGTGTCAGCACCCCTCCTGACCCCGGTCAGCTCGGTGTGTCAGCACCCCTGACCCCAACCAGCTCGGTGTGTCAGCACCCCTCCTGACCCCAGTCAGCTCTGTGTGTCAGCACCCCTCCTGACCCCAGTCAGCTCGGTGTGTCAGCACCCCTCCTGACCCCAGTCAGCTCGGTGTGTTAGCACCCCTCCTGACCCCAGTCAGCTCGGTGTCTCAGCACCTCCTCCTGACCCCAATCATCTCGGTGTGTCAGCCCCCCTCCTGACCCCAGTCAGCTCGGTGTGTGTCAGCCCTCCTGACCCCAATAATCTCAGTGCCAGCACCCCTCTCTCCTTGTCATTTCAATCAGGTGCCAGCAACAACGAGAACCCTGAACCCATTGAAAGCGCTGCCAATCATGTGCCTATCATGGCGGGTGGCAGTCTTCTTCGTACTGGTGCTACTATCTGGCGCTTCGTTCGGCATATTTGAATCATTTCTAGCCGTCATACTTCGTACAATGTTTAATCCGCCGCAATATTTTTTTGGCATTATGTTTGCCGTGCAGGTTCGTTTGATTTCAAGTTTTTTTGTTATGTAAAATCGTATGATTAATAGTGGTTTTTGATATAACAATTTCTTTAAACAAAACAGGTGGTAGTCGAAGCGCCACTATTCGCCCTGTCGGGTCCAATTATTGGCCGGATTGGTGAACCGGCCTGTTTTGTTATTGGCTTCCTGGCTTTCGCTTTGCGCTTCCTACTGACTAGCCTAGTGCCCAATTGTTGGCTATTGTTGGCTGTTAATATTCTGCACGGCCTATCGTTTGGCCTGATGTTTCCGGCTATGCTATTGTATGCGGCTAGGCAAGCTCCGGAAGGTTGGCAGGGAGCTGTGCAGGTAAGCTTTGAGTGGTTGATGGTTTAGTGTTCTGTTTAGTGATTTGTTTGTCAATAGTGACGTGCTCTGAAATAATAGCATTTTGATGGATTATGGCATTGATAAATATTGATAGATAGGCAATAATGGTGCAATTGACAATGACAATGAGAATTTAATAGATGATGGCATAGTGATTTTTGATGAGAAGTTGATTGATAATCATTTATGACAGATTGATAGATAATTACAGATAGATAAATAATTACAGGTTGATAAATAATGGCAGGTTGATAAATAGTGACAGGTTGATAGATAATGACAGATTGATAAATAATGACAGGTTGATCGATGGTGACAGATTGAATAGTGACAGGTTGATAAATGATGACAGATTGTTAAATAATGACAGGTTGATGAAAAGTGACAGTGTGATAGATGATGACAGATTGATAAATAATGATGACAGGTCGAAAGATAATGACAGATTAATAAATAATAATGACAGGTTGAAAGATGATGACAGGTTGATAGATAATGACAGATTGATAAATAACGACAGGTTGATAGATGATGACAGATTGATAAATAATGACAGATTGACGAATGGCTAAGAATTATTGATAATTTTTGGTTGATAGATGATAAAAAATTGATAAATAATGACCTATAATTGATTATTATACGTAAAGAAATCGTGACAGATTGATAAATAACGAAGAATGATAAAGAATTATTAAGTTATAATTCTCAGGTATAGGAATAATAAAAATAATTGTCATCAGGTATAGGAATAATCAAGGTAGCTAACAGCAGGCAACTGTTAGATAGTCGGCTGGAAAGTAGCTACAGATAGGCAACTAGATTATGGCTTATATCAAATTGTCTTAAAGTGCAAATTGCTAAAATTAGCAAAACTGAATAAAGGAGTTAATTAAAGTTTATTTAACCAATCCAAGGGCCTTGTCTCCGGAATCTATTTCGGCATTGGACAAGCCCTCGGCGCCCCTGTTGCCGGCGCTTTAATTCATCTCTATGGCAACCGGCCGACTCTACGCATCTGGTCGTGCATCTCGCTTGGCTTCGGCGCTCTGGCCGCCTGCTACATGCTGGCTATGCGAGTTTGGCCGGCGCCGCCAATGTCGCCGACTAATGAAATTGTTGACGAGCGTCAACCAAAGGGAGAGGAGGACGATGATGAGAAAGCCAATGAGAATAATGATGAAGAAGAGAAGGAAGCTGCTGCTCCAACTGACATGTTATTGGAGCATGCCGATGATGGCAAAAATGAAACTGTTGTTTCGCAGGCTTAATTAAAACAAGACCAATCGTTTTAGGGTCTAGTAGGACTACTATATGAATATATGTATTAGTCGGTGGGCTGAATGCGTACAACTTTCGGTAGCGAAGATTTTATTAGGTGTAAAAAGCATGAGACGACATGACCCTGCAATGTGTACTTTAGGAAAGAAGTTAGGTGAGAGATTGTACAAGACCTTGCATGGTGTACATTGGGGAAGAGTGGAAAGAAAGGGGTTTCGTTAGGTGAGAGACTTACATGGCCTTGCATGGTGTACATTGGGGAAGAGTAGAAAGAAAGGGGTTTCGTTAGGTGAGAGACTGTACATGGCCTTGCATGGTGTACATTGGGGAAGAGTGGAAAGAAAGGGGTTTCGTTAGGTGAGAGATTGCACATGACCTTGCATGGTCTACATTGGGGAAGAGTGGAAAGAAAGGGGTTTCGTTAGGTGAGAGATTGCACATGACCTTGCATGGTGTACATTGGGGAAGAGTAGAAAGAAAGGGGTTTCGTTAGGTGAGAGACTGTACATGGCCTTGCATGGTGTACATTGGGGAAGAGTGGAAAGAAAGGGGTTTCGTTAGGTGAGAGATTGCACATGACCTTGCATGGTCTACATTGGGGAAGAGTGGAAAGAAAGGGGTTTCGTTAGGTGAGAGATTGCACATGACCTTGCATGGTGTACATTGGGGAAGAGTGGAAAGAAAGGGGTTTCGTTAGGTGAGAGACTGTACATGGCCTTGCATGGTGTACATTGGGGAAGAGTAGAAAGAAAGGGGTTTCGTTAGGTGAGAGATTGCACATGACCTTGCATGGTCTACATTGGGGAAGAGTGGAAAGAAAGGGGTTTCGTTAGGTGAGAGATTGCACATGACCTTGCATGGTGTACATTGGGGAAGAGTAGAAAGAAAGGGGTTTCGTTAGGTGAGAGACTGTACATGGCCTTGCATGGTGTACATTGGGGAAGAGTAGAAAGAAAGGGGTTTCGTTAGGTGAGAGATTGCACATGACCTTGCATGGTCTACATTGGGGAAGAGTGGAAAGAAAGGGGTTTCGTTAGGTGAGAGATTGCACATGACCTTGCATGGTGTACATTGGGGAAGAGTGGAAAGAAAGGGGTTTCGTTAGGTGAGAGATTGCACATGGCCTTGCATGGTCTACATTGGGGAAGAGTGGAAAGAAAGGGGTTTCGTTAGGTAAGAAACTATACTAGACCTTGCATGGTGTACATTGGAGATGAGTGGAAAGACAACTGTTTCGTGTATAGTGGGAAGCAGAAGATTATTAGAATAAATATTAAACAAGGTGGTCCTCAGAACTTTTAACTAAACAAGGCCTCGTTTAGCGCCGAAATACATTCGCGCTACTTATTTAGTAGTAACTTTTTTCAACAATGCAATGCAAGCTTGGTGTGTAATCATTATTTATTTTATAACATCTATTGACGATAGTACTTATTTCAATCTTTCTTAGCCAACGTACCCATCATTTATTATTCGCTTACTGATCAGTAGTCTGTAGTGTTTACTGTTAACTTATTTTTTTTGTCGTTCTCTTACAACTAGCTGCTCAATTAAAGCGTATATTGTCCTTAAGGAACCCAAAAAATCTTCTTAGTAATTTTTGCTTTTTTAATGCAACAAAAATGCTTGAAACTCATTTGGCTATGTTTAATTTCTCTATACTTTATGTGTTGTTTATTGAAATCAGGTACTTTTCGCCTCTTACAATTTTCATTGCACCGGTTAACAAAATTTGATCAGCTATCGGCTATTATAAGCGCCTCCGCCCCATTAAGATCAGCTCAGACCCCCAAAATTTTCCCCAATTCCCCCCAATAAAATGGTTCTGTTTGACCAATTTTACTTTAAGCTCGTTCCTGTGACTGTTCCTATTTGTTTTCGTAGCTTATACTTAATATACTTGTAGCTTTTGCTGTTATCTGTTTTCAATAATTGATTTATACTGTTGTTTGGTTGCGTTGAGTCTTTGTTTTTTTAATTATTACGCCAGTACGACGTGCATAGACTTATTATGAGTCACTGAGTGAGGCTTGCAATTTGATGAGTAACGATGCTTAAAATTTCATGCATGAGCCTTTGATGAGTCACTGATTTTTTAGGTTGAGTCATTGAGGGATTCCTTAAATCTGTGAATTTGTGATTCTTAGTATGAGTCACTGATTGGAATGATTCACCAACTTAACTTATTATGAACCGCTTAGTGAGCCATTTAATTTGATGAGTCACTGATTGATTCTCTTGCGATGATTCACTGAATGATCATAAAGTGATCCTTGTAGTGATTGATGATCTTCAGATGGTTCACGAGTTATTAATGGAGTTGAGTCGCCGAATATTTTTAGGGCCATGAGTCACCGTAGGATTGTGTTGATTTCATTCTATTATCATTTGATGATAAAACTTCGGGCCTTATTTTTCGCTCGAAGTTTTATTTATTTTTTAATGAAGTATTATTTTTTATCGAGCCTTCGAAACTTAGAGTCACTAAGTTGAGCATTTGATTTGATAAGTCAACTATTTGTTTGAGTGAGTCACTTAGTGGTAATAAATGCTTAGAATAAATCGCTGAATTAATTCAACCAAGTCGCATAAATCTCACGGATGCATTGGTAAGTCCTGTACTGTAAAAAAATAATCTGATTCCACCTTCCAGACGACACTCGACAACAAGCCACACAATGACCAGCTCGTCATCGTCCTGGAACGATTCGGATCGTCTAGACCGAATCATGCGCTCCCTAACTGCCGACTATTGCGCCGGGAGCGGCGGCGATCTGCAACACCAACCGTTGTCGGCATCTGGCAACGGCGGAGCTCTTGACGCCGTCCGAGCGGCCATCGACGCTTCAACGGCCGACGAAGATGGACAAACCACCTGTCTAGTTTGCATCGAGGATGTGACGGCTAGGCAGGCGATCTGGCCTTGTCCGGCCTGCTTTGTCAGCTTGCATCTGTCCTGCATTCAGCGTTGGATTCGCAGCTGTTCAGCTGAGGCGGCGGCTTCGGCGTCGGCGTCATCGTCAGAATCTTCGACGTCTTGGACCTGTCCGAATTGTCGAGCCACTTTTCAATCCGCCGACGTGCCGAAACGTTACACCTGCTACTGCGGCAAAGTTCAAGATCCCGAGTTCGATCCCTGGCTAGTGCCGCACTCTTGCGGCTCCAAATGCGATCGGATGCTTCAATGCGGCGGCGACGGGCACACCTGCCTGCTGCTGTGTCATCCGGGCAGATGTCCGCCTTGTCCGCGCACCTTGAGCGTCCGGTGCTTCTGCGGCTCCGGCGGGACTAAACAGATGCGCTGCGGTCAGACTTGGTGAGAGATTGTTTGCGACAGCTGGTTGTTGCCTAATCCTAATTCAAAAGATGGTAATGCCACGAGATATCAGAAACCAAAATTTTTCCCATTATTCTGAATCTGGGGATACCAAATTACGTGATTCAATTATCCCATGATCCCTAATTATTTAAGCAAGTTATCCTATGATCCCTAATTATTTAAGCGAGTTATCCCATGATCCCTAAATATTTAAGCGAGTTATCCCACGATCCCTAATTATCTAAGCCAGTTATCCTATGATCCCTAATCATCTAAGCGAGTTATCCCATGATCCATAATCATCTAAGCCAATTATCCCATGATCCCTAATCATCTAAGCCAGTTATCCCATGATCCCTAATCATCTAAGCCAGTTATCCCATGATCCCTAATCATTTAAGCGAAGTATCCCATGATCCCTAATTATTTAAGCGAGTTATATCATGATACCTAATCATCTAAGCAAAATATCCATGATCCCTAATCATTTAAGCGAAATATCTCATGATCCCTAATCATCTAAGGCAGTTATCCCATGATCCCTAATCATTCAAGCCACTTATCTTATGATCCCTAATTATTTAAGCGAGTTATCCCATGATCCCTAATTTTTAAAGCGAAATATCCCATAACCTCTAATTATCTAAGCGAAATATCCCATGATCCCTAATCATCTAAGCCAGTTATCCCATGATTCATTATCACCCCCAGTGATCCCAAGTCCCCATTCTAGTTTCCCATTGAATCCCAAATCACTCGTCACTTACTCGCCCTCTACCTGCTCAGGTCCTGCGAGCGTCCCTGCAACCGTCGCCTACCCGACTGCGATCACCGCTGCCCCACGGCCTGCCACCCCGGCGCCTGCCAGCCCTGCGCCGTCCGCCTCGACAGCGTCGCTTGCAGATGCGGCGCCGAACATCGCCGAGACGTTCAGTGCGCTCAGCGCGACTGGCAGTGCGACCGGGTTTGCAATCGCGATCTCGGCTGCGGTCATCACCGCTGCCAGCGTGTCTGCCATTCCGGCGACTGCGGTGCCTGTCCCACCGCCGGCGGCAGAACTTGTCCGTGCGGCAAGCTGCCCCTGCCCGGCCTCTCATGCGCCGACGACGCCTTGGTGTCGACTTGCTCGGACACGTGCGGCAAGCAGTTGGCCTGCGGTCGGCACGCCTGCCACGACCAGTGCCACCTGGGCCCGTGTCCGCCTTGCAAAGAGATGGTGCGCAAGGCTTGCCGGTGCGGCAAAACTATTCGCGAAGTTCAGTGTCACAAGCAGGTAACGTTTTTAAGAGGAATAGAATTTGTCTACCGATATGTTGCGATTTTACAATTGATCTCAGGAAAAATCTCCCTCTAAGATTATTATCTTCTTTAATTTCTACGTTTATTATATGCTTCTGAATAGAATCTCAGGTATGAGGATCTTACTGTAAGAGACCCTCAATTCTAGAATCTCATTGTTAGAGACTCTCAATTCTAGAATCTCAGTGTGAAAGACTCTCAATTCTAGAGTCTAAGTGTGTGAGACTCTCAATTCTAGAGTCTCAGTGTGAGAGACCCTCAATTCTAGAATCTCATTGTTAGAGACTCTCAATTCTAGAATCTCATTGTTAGAGACTCTCAATTCTAGAATCTGAGTGTGAGTGACCCTCAATTCTAGAATCTCAGTGTGAAAGACTCTCAATTCTAGAGTCTAAGTGTGAGAGACTCTCAATTCTAGAGTCTAAGTGTGTGAGACTCTCAATTCTAGAGTCTCAGTGTGAAAGACTCTCAATTCTAGAGTCTAAGTGTGTGAGACTCTCAATTCTAGAGTCTCAGTGTGAGAGACCCTCAATTCTAGAATCTCATTGTTAGAGACTCTCAATTCTAGAATCTGAGTGTGAGTGACCCTCAATTCTAGAATCTCAGTGTGAAAGACTCTCAATTCTAGAGTCTAAGTGTGAGAGACTCTCAATTCTAGAATCTCAGTGTGAGAGACTCTCAATTCTAGAATCTCAATGTGAGAGACTCTCAATTCTAGAATCTGAGTATGAGAGACTCTCAATTCTAGAATCTCAGTGTGAGAGACTCTCAATTCTAGAATCTGAGTGTGAGAGACTCTCAATTCTAGAATCTCAGTGTGAGAGACTCTCAATTCTAGAATCTCAGTGTGAGACTTTATATTGTTAGACACTGGACTTTCTCTGTGCACTGCTAGTAAGTAGACTGATAGTACGTATACGTAGGTTATTTGTACTGAATGTTTTTCAAAAGAAAATCCGACTTGGTGACATTTTAATTAAAGACTAGGCTTAGGATACAACATCTTAGACTGACAGACTTGTCTTGTTCTGTGATTAATTATGATCATTTCATTTGATTTTCAATCTAAGCTAGTTGCTTTCATACCATGTGTTGGTTCTGCTTCACGTGCAAAAGCAGAGAACTAACACTTATAAGACATTAGTATATGGATTTTTGACTTTTTTCGTTTTAATTAACTTGTTCTTGTTCGTTTATTTTACTCAAACTCTTTGCGTTCTGCTTTAACAGGCAGGATTGTGGATTTACGAGTAATTTCTGTTCCCAGTAGTTTTTCTGCTTCGTAAGGCCAAATCAGTTTATTGGAAAGAAGATTTGAAGATTTGGAAGATTTGGAGGGAGGATCAAAGCGGAAGTAGCTTTGGTAGGGAAAGGATCGGAGCGGAAGCAGCTTTGGTAGAGGAGGAATCAGAGCGGAAGTAGCTTTGGTAGAGAAAAGATCGGAGCGGAAGCAGCTTTGGTAGGGGAAGAATCGGAGCGGAAGTAGCTTCGGTAGGGGAAGAATCGAGGCGAAAGTAGCTTTGGTAGAGGAAGGAAGTTATCTGGTGTCCTTGAAAGGCCTTATTTTCTTTAGAAAAAATCCTCTAGCAGTCAGTTCGCCCCTATCCTATCTCCCTAGGTAACCTGCGACGTGAAATGCGGACGCGATCGTGGCTGCGGCCGTCAC
>CATNEM010000162.1:940000-975000 GCA_950096795.1 Macrostomum cliftonense
GCATCACCATAACAGAATCTTTTGGCTGTAGATTTCTTCTACCGGTACAGCGCCGCAAACTATTAATTAAATCTCTTCGAAACAGTGCGCACGCAGCCAAATAGAGCAACGATTGAAAGCTGGGTCGAATTAAACTAGCCAGACTAGTTGCTAAGCCTACTGAGCATAGTGTCGCCGATACTTGCTGTTGCCGAAGGTGCCATCTCAGCTGAGGAATTTGGCTAGATTCAAATAATACAAATCGCAAAGCCGTGATTGGCAGATGAAATATGATAAATACTATGATAGCTGTCAGGGCTAATTGATCGCTCCAAGTCTTGGCCGTTGTGTCGCCAGCTTGCAATTGTTGGCTATTGCAACCGGTTCGATTATTATTATCGTTGAATCCACCGCTACTGGATCCGGCACCGCTCGCGGATGTACAAGCATTGATTGCTGCGCCTAGCGCCATTTTGCTGCACAATAGAATGGCTAGAAGTGCCGGCAGGGCTAATTGAATGGCAAAAGCTAGCCAAGGCAGTCCTAGCCAATTATAGGCAGTAGAATTCGGTTTTAACAGGCATTCTAAACTGTGATTTGTTGAATTGGTTGTACTCCAACTGGCCTCGTAGTTGGTTGACACCGTGATCACACCTAGATCTGGCAGCATTGGCAAATGAACAATGAATAATACGGCCGTTACAATCACTGATGCTGCTAATAATCCGCGAGAATGACGTCGACAATTGCCTAGCAACCGTTCAATTACAAGTAGACAATGCGCGGCAGCCTGACACGAGTGTGTGCTCAACTGCAGATAGGGCAGAGCTCGGCATAGTTGCAACTGTTTCTCAGACTTGAACAGGGTTGTTGTCAGAGGCACGCAGATTGTGAATAGGCTAGCAACATCGATGAGAGCAGTCCAGGCTAGCAGGACGGCGGTTGGTGTTGCTCGGAATGCGCCACGGGCCAAGGCCACAATCACCAGGCAGTTGCTAGCCAAGCCTAGTACACAACAGGCTAACAGAACGCCTATAAGAGCTCGAATTGAGCCTTCGTCCGGTCTTTGACAATCTCGACTAGCTTGTTGTCTGAAAAATTCTCCGCTGAGGTCGGCATCCAAATAAAATGCTCGCCATGCTTCGTCTAGTGGTGTTAACATTCTGTTGTCTACTAGAAGCAATCCGCTTTGTTTGAATAAAATCCTAATAGGCCAGATTTGTATCACTGGCGCGCATACACTAGTTTTTAGCTCGTCGCTGTTCTTACTCTTGCCTCTTGTCGCATTTCGTCCCCTCGTTTTATTTCTCCTATCTGGTCTAGAAGCAGGAGAGAGTAAGACAGATAGAGAGATGGAGAGACGGAAGATCGGGGCAAAACTGCGCGCAGTAGGGGGGAGGTGAAGCTGGCACCCCAGGCCGGAGCTTGGGGGTGGGGAAGGATGATAGACAGGCGCTGTTTGCTGGTGCTGCATTGGAGAGGCTTGGCGACTATAGGGAGGAGGGTATGTTTGGACGACCAGTAGAATTTGAGGAAATGAGCGAGACGAGGCGATACGGGCAAGGCTGGGCTTGCTTGGAAGGCAAATTTGGTGCGGCTAGGCAAGGGTATGACTCTGCTGAACAATTTTGGGCAGCCGAAGTAAGAAAATTTTTTTTGCTAGGTGTATTTTTTCGCCGGTCGAGGTCGGGGGAAGGCACACCCCAGGTGTGTTAGTTTCCCAGCCATTGCTGGGATAGATTGGTGCCTTGCCTGCAGGCAAATGATAAAAAAGGACAGGTTTTCCCCTTGTCCAGAAATTCATCGACACTTCTACCGCTTCTAAATTTATCTTTCGAAAAAAAACGAAAGAAAATTCGAGGCATGTCGCTGATTTGCGTCTAAAATTAAACTTTCTAAGAAAGTGGAGCAACGCCCCAAATTATAGGACGCGTTTCCTTGCTCTAGTTTTCGTCCATCGTTAATTACGAACGTTGATAAAAAACGAAATCTAAAAAATGCACAACAAAAATTTGATTTTAAGTTAATCTTTAACAGCTTGGAATTCTGCATGATTCAAAGCTTCATTGTTCAGGCAATAAACTAATCGCAAAGAAGATTCGACGAATCATTGCAAATAATCCGAACGCTAATTACCTAATTATGCGCATTTAATTCCTCCGGCGTAAAAAATCTCCTACAACAAAACAAAGCAAAGTCAGCTCAAATATCATCATTCCCGTCGGCAAAAAAATGTATTCGCCGGTTGTAATCTTTGCGCATTTTTCTTTAGCTTATCTATCAGCAACAAATCCGGCCCATAGGGTGTGAGGGAAAGGGTAATAATTATCCTAATGGCCAGTCACGTTTATGAGCCCCGGTCCTGGCGCTGGATTAGTGGAAGAAGATGAACTAATCCCGCTAGGGGAAATATATTTTCCCAAAGCATCTAATCTCCCTCTATCCTCTTCCTCTCGTCCTCGTCCCCTAAATTTGACGCCGCGCAGACGTCACGTTCTTTTTTTTCTTCGCCAAAGCATTTTCAGCTCTGACTGATAAAATAGCAATAATGTATGCAGTGTCAGAATTCAGATTCGTTGGAAACACACACATACATACACACACACACACACACACACAAATATTCTATCCTCCTAGTCCTTTGTCAAGTGGAACCTAGCTACATCTATGTAGCCTATGTAGGCCGTTTATGCACAAAATTGTGTCTAACCCAAGCATTATTTGCCAGCCTTTTTTAATCAATGTTTGCCACCCCGCTCTTGGGAGTTAGCTCTTAGGATCTGAATAATTTATCTGATTTATGTAGCGCATACGCCTGCTGTCACGCTATGGTTGAATCCGTTGTAAAAAAATTGATTTTCTTGAATAAATTGAACAGTTTTTTAGACTGGTTTCTCCATATTCGACCTCTCAATGCCCTTTCTCACTTCGATGCCACTTCCCATTTGTATCTCTCTGACGGATAGAATATTGCTTAAAGATATAAAATTCGATATATCTGTGTGTACATCGCCAAATGTACACAGCGTCTGTCTGTCTGTTTGTCTGTCTGTCTGTCTATCTATCTATGTATCTATCTATCTATCTATCTATCTATCTATCTATCTATCTATCTATCTATCTGTCTATCTATCTATCTATCTGTCTGTCTATCTATCTATCTATCTGTCTGTCTATCTATCTATCTATCTATCTATCTATCTATCTATCTATCTATCTGTCTATCTATCTATCTATCTGTCTGTCTATCTATCTATCTATCTGTCTGTCTATCTATCTATCTATCTGTCTATCTATCTATCTGTCTGTCTATCTATCTATCTATCTGTCTGTCTGTCTATCTATCTATCTATCTATCTATCTATCTATGTATCCATCTATCTATCTATCTATCTATCTATCTATCTATCTGTCTATCTATCTATCTATCTATCTATCTATCTATCTATCTATCTATCTGTCTATCTATCTATCTGTCTGTCTATCTATCTATCTATCCATCTATCTATCTATCTATCTGATCTATCTATCTATCTATCTATCTATCTATCTATCTATCTATCTATCTATCTATCTATCCATCTATCTATCTATCTATCTATCTATCTATCTATCTATCTATCTGTCTGTCTATCTATCTATCTGTCTATCTATCTATCTATCTATCTATCTATCTATCTATCTATCTATCTATCTAATCTATCTATCCATCTATCTATCTATCTATCTATCTATCTATCTATCTAATCTATCCATCTATCTATCTATCTATCTATCTATCTATCCATCTATCTATCTATCTATCTATCTATCTATCCATCTATCTATCTATCTATCTATCTATCTATCTATCTGTCTGTCTGTCTATCTATCTGTCTATCTATCTATCTATCTGTCTATCTATCTATCTAATCTATCTATCCATCTATCTATCTATCTATCTGTCTATCTATCTATCTATCTATCTATCTATCTATCCACCTATCTATCTATCTATCTATCTATCTGTCTGTCTATCTATCTATCTGTCTATCTATCTATCTATCTATCTAATCTATCTATTCTATCTATCTATCTATCTATCTAATTTATCTATTCTATCTATCTATCTATCTATCTATCTATCTATCCATCTATCTATCTATCTATCTATCTATCCATCTATCTATCTATCTGATCTATCTATCTATCTATCTATCTGATCTATCTATCTATCTATCTATCTGATCTATCTATCTATCTATTTATTTATCCATAATCCGTTTCTATTTTTTCAAATTAATCAATTCATATTTTTGATATGTTAAGTTTTCATGCTTGTAGGAAACCTTTTACTATGCTTTTATTCTATTTAATTATTATTTCAACATGCTACCCTTGTATTGCTTAAACTTTCAAAAGCTGTCAATCGTAAGCCTCTCCACCCACGCCCCAGCTACCAGACGATCCCAGGCATCGCTGCGAACGGCCCTGCCAGCAGCGCCGGGCCGCCCTGGCCGCAGCTTCGCCGACGGCTGACATCGCCTGCCGACACCCCTGCCCGCTGGCGTGCCACCCCGGGCCCTGCCCGCTCTGCCAGCTGTTCGCCACCGTCCGCTGCCACTGCGGCTCCTCCAAACTGCGTCGGGCTTGTCGCCAGCTGGCCGCCGCCGTCGCCGCCGCCGACCCCGACAAGCTGGCCGACCTGTTGCGCTGTCCGAACGCATGCCAGCGACGTCGGCCCGACTGCGGCCATCCCTGCGGCGCGCCGTGCCACGCCGGGCCGTGCCAAACTGTCGGCGGCGACTGCGACGCCCCGGTGGAGCAGCGCTGCCCCTGTCGGCGAATCCAACGCCTGCTGCCGTGTCGCCGAATTGACCGCCAATCCAGCGAGGCAAATAGCGGCGGCGTCAGCTGCGACGATCGTTGCCGACGCGAGGCCGAGTCTGTCGCCGCTCGTCGTCGGGGGCGTCAGGTTGCCTCGCCGGCTGAAGCCGCCGCCGAAGCGGCCACCCGTCAGGCCGAAGCTTCGCTGGTTCGTCGATTACAACAGCAGCAGCAGCAACCGCGTCGGCGACGTCAACGAGATTCTTCGAACGATCTGGACGAAGTTAACGCGGGATTTGCATCGGCGATGCTTCGTTGTCTGGCCGAATTGCGTTGCTATTGGAAACCGTTGGCTTTGGCTGCTGGCACTCTGCTTCTGCTGGCCGCTCTTGTGTGGGCGGCCGCTTCTGACACTGCTTGAGGCGTCTCTCTCTGTCTCTGGTTCCTTTTGATTTTCTATTCCTACTTTTTCTCTGGTTTTCTCCCCTCTCGGTTATCTTTATTGGCCCCTTGCTTGTCTTTCTTTTGTCTGTCTAATCCGATAGCCTTTTTCCATTTTTACTTTTTCCTGTTTCTTCATCTATTTTCCTTTCTTCCCCCTTTGGTCTACTTCTCTCCCTCTCTTGTCTCCTCTTCTCTCCCTCTTTCCTCCCTTTCTCCACATCTCTCCTCCACTTCTCCCCTCTTTTCCCTCCATTTCTCCTCTCCTCCCTTTCTCCCCTCTTCCCTCCCCTTCTCCTCTTTCCCTCCCTTTCCCCCTCGTCCCTCCTCTTCTCCTCTTTCCTCCCCTTCTACCCCTCTTTTCCCTCCCCCTGTCCCCTCGTCTTCCCTTCACGCCCTATTCTTTTTTTCCGGACTTTCTGTCTTTCCTGTGTGTTAGCTTTTAAATTTCAACTTTTTGAAAAATTACCATCTATCAGTCGGTTGCAGTCTGTGTCAATCTGCTAAAATGATATCTTTTCGCATTCCTTACGGAGCCACAAATAATTCATTATTGTGTGCACTGTTAAGAATCCATCTTTTTTTTCTTTTGCCAACTATATTGTATTGTACTCCTAATTTTTGGTGTAGGAACTCTAAGTAATAAATGATTGACATCTCGCTGAGCTAATTTGGGATCAAGCTTAATCTCTATCCCTGGGATAATTGGTTCTTAGTTACAGCTATGCGTCTGTTGTGTGACATCCGGTTTAACAGAAATATTTTTTTAAGAAGTCCTAAAAGTTAATAGTGTAGCGTGATCATTTCTTTAAAAAATTCAAATCTGGTGCTGGCTTGCTCATTTAAACTAACAAATTTATTGATTTAATTTGACTTTAAAATTTTTTTTGTTATAATGTCTGTAGCTTTAATTAAACACTGTTCTAGATATCATTCATATCCTAGAGTTATGAGTTGCCGGGTAACTGTATTCCCTTCGTCCCTACTTACTGATGGGGTGTTGAGTTGCCCCGTCTCTTTGTTTGCTTAATGGGAATTCAAAAAATCCCTAACCACCTGTTTGGTTAGTTCAAACAAGCGCCCATAGAAAAGTACAATATATATTATAGGCATATAATACATTATTCCTATCCTATAGCTACAATTGATTCACCCAGTGCAACATCAAATAGAATTTTCGAAGTCTTTTTTGTTTCTTGAGTTCTACTTGCATTCCGTAATTGGATATTCAAAAATATATATTCACATGTTGTTCCCCATGACGGAATGCAAAATCAATAAAGATGTTGTTTTCTTCTGAGTTCCATTTTTCCGATTCTTGTTTTTTGAGTCTTAAAAAACACATCGATCGTAATTTCAAGTAGCCAAATTACTGATTATCAAATAAAAAATAAATGCAAGATGCGTTCTTACCTACTTACCAGCTGTGCATCAGTAGAGAGTAATGAAAATTAAATGCAATTTGAATAGCTTCTAAAGAAAACAATTATTACTGAATCAATCGAAGAACCGTGTAATTTTATTTCAAGTCGATTATAAAAAGTATAAACAGACTGGTTTAAAAACTTTGTTGTACTTTTAAATTTTATAGCATTATTGTAATCTATAATTTAGAGAATTTTTCTTTATAACAGTACTGAGTAAACAGAGAAATACGTATTTTGCAAATTTATAATAGATCAGCAAAAGTGCTTCAGTTGTTAAGTAAAAAATCCGAATATACCGGTATTATCGAAAGTTTTTTTGAACTTTTTAGTAGCTGAATATACGTGTATGCAAGTTATACTGGTGTTTTCTGCTTAAATTTCCATCTCAAGAATTAAATTTGGCGTTTAAAATTTAATTCACCGACAAGTCTCATTCCTCAATTGTCGTATGGTTTATCTTTTACATTTCTAAACACGATTTTCCCAAAGAAAAGGTCCTCTCTCCTCTATTCTTTGATCTTTGATCTTCCCCCCTGTCTACCTCTCTCCCTTCTACTTGTTGATTTTTCCCTGTCTACCTCTCCCCTCTACTCGTTGACCTTCCCCTGTCTACCTCTCTCCCCTCTACTCTTTATATTCCCCTGTCTACCTCTCTCCCCTCTACTCTTTTATTCCCCTGTCTACCTCTCTCCCCTCTACTCGTTGATCTTCCCTTGTCTACCTCTCTCCCCTCTACTCGTTAATCTTTCCTTGTCTACCTCTCTCCCCTCTACTCATTTATTACCCCAGTCTCTCTCTCTTCCCATCCAGTCGTTAACCTTCGCTAGTCAGAAATCCCAAGCCGATCAATCCTTAGGCAGCCCGGCCACCACGCTGCTCTCAATGCCGCACTCGTCTTTGCCTCTCAGTATGCGAAAGAAGCCGCGCTCGCCCCAGTCGGAATTCCAAGAATTGGCCACTAGCCAGTAGGGGGTGCCGTTGTCAACGCCCCAGCCTAGGATGCGAATAGCGTGACCGCCAAGACTGCCGCCCGTTGTGTGCTGATAGACGCCGGACTTGTACGATGGAAAATCGGCGTATACGGTGAAGGCACCTTCAACAGGTCCGTTGGTTATGATCTCGGTCATGATGTGCTGCTCGTTTGATCTGACCGAGTAGGCTGAGGCGCCTGTTGAAGGATAGGGAGGGGTGTTGCTATGTGTAAAATTGTTGGATAGCGCCACTAACCAGCCTCAGGAAAAGCGCCACTAATCAGCCTCAGGAGAAGCGCCACTAATCAGCCTCAGGAAAAGCGCCGCTAATCAGCCTCAGGAAAAGCGCCGCTAATCAGCCTCAGGAAAAGCGCCACTAATCAGCCTCAGGAAAAGCGCTACTTAATAAAGCCTCAGGAAAGGCGCCACTAATCAGCCTCAGAAAAAGCGCTACTTAATAAAGCCTCAGTAAAGGCGCCACTAATCAGCCTCAGAAAAAAGCGCTACTTAATAAAGCCTCAGGAAAGGCGCCACTAATCAGCCTCAGGAAAAGCGCCACTAATCAGCCTCAGGAAAGGCGCCACTAATCAGCCTCAGAAAAAAGCGCTACTTTATAAAGCCTCAGGAAAGGCGCCACTAATCAGCCTCAGGAAAAGCGCTACTTTATAAAGCCTCAGAAAAAGCGCCACTAATCAGCCTCAGGAAAAGCGCCACTAATCAGCCTCAGGAGAAGCGCCACTAATCAGCCTCAGGAGAAGCGCCACTAATCAGCCTCAGGAGAAGCGCCACTAATCAGCCTCAGGAAAAGCGCTGCTAATCAGCCTCAGGAAAAGCGCCACTAATCAGCCTCAGGAAAAGCGCTACTTAATAAAGCCTCAGGAAAGGCGCCACTAATCAGCCTCAGAAAAAGCGCTACTTAATAAAGCCTCAGTAAAGGCGCCACTAATCAGCCTCAGAAAAAAGCGCTACTTAATAAAGCCTCAGGAAAGGCGCCACTAATCAGCCTCAGGAAAAGCGCTACTTAATAAAGCCTCAGGAAAGGCGCCACTAATCAGCCTCAGAAAAAGCACTACTTAATAAAGCCTCAGTAAAGGCGCCACTAATCAGCCTCAGAAAAAAGCGCTACTTAATAAAGCCTCAGGAAAGGCGCCACTAATCAGTCTCAGGAAAAGCGCCACTAATTAGTCTCAGGAAAAGCGCCACTAATCAGTCTCAGGAAAAGCGCCACTAATCAGTCTCAGAAAAAGCGCCACTAATCAGTCTTAGGAAAAGCGCCACCAATCAGTCTCAGAAAAAGCGCCACTAATCAGCCTCAGAAAAGGCGCCACTATTAAGCCTCAGGAAAAGCGACACTAAACCGTCTCAGGAAGAGCGCCACTTATCAGCCTCAGGCATAGCGCCACTCGTTCAGTCGGAGAAAAGGCGCTACTAATCAGCCTCAGGAAAAGCGCCACTAATCAGCCTCAGAAAAAGCGCCACTAATCAGTCTCAGAAAAAGCGCCACTAATCAGCCTTAGAAAAGGCGCCACTATTAAGCCTCAGGAAAAGCGACACTAAATCGTCTCAGGAAGAGCGCCACTTATCAGCCTCAGGCATAGCGCCACTCGTTCAGTCGGAGAAAAGGCGCTACTAATCAGCCTCAGAAAAAGCGCCACTAATCAGCCTCCTCAGGAAAAGCGCCACAAATTGACTTCAGAAAGTTAGTCAATGCTACGAGCTATTATAATAAAGACTACTATATGTCCACAAGCGCTTATTAACTCACCATAGTGCTTATCCTGCGAGTAAGTAGAATTGTACTCCGGAATGCACTGCTTGGTACACTTTGGCGTTGGCGAATCGCCAGTGCACGGCTGGTACTCGCCAGTAGTGTGATGGTCGCAGTGCGGCAGCGAATAGGGCTGGCAGCCGTCCTTGGTGCCGTACTGGCCGCCGGTGACCAGGCCGTGGCTCTTCCAATAGTGCCAGGCACCCTCCGGGAAGCCGCCGTTGCAGCCCATGCCGCAGGAGAAGCCGCAGCAGCTGAGCAGATCCTCGGCGCTCAGATGGGGCTTTGACTGGAGGTGTTTAGGGGAGGAAGTAAAAAATTGGAAATCCCGCTACTTAGGATAAGTTAAAATAAATTTCAATTGTCTACATCAGATCACCCTTCAGACCTACCTCCCTTCATACCTACCTCCCTTCACAATCACACCTACCTCCCTTCACACCTACCTCCCTTCACACCACCCTCCCTTCACAACTACCTCCCTTCACAACTACCTCCCTTCACACCTACCTCCCTTCACACCTACCTCCCTTCACACCTACCACCCTTTCTTCACACCACCCTCCCTTAACACCACCCTACCTTCACACCACCCTCCCTTAACACCACCCTCCCTTAACACCACCCTCCCTTCACAGCACCCTCCCTTCACACCACCCTCCCTTCACACCTACCTCCCTTCACACCTACCTCCCTTCACACCACCCTCCCTTCACACCTACCTCCCTTCACACCTACCTCCCTTCACAACTACCTCCCTTCACACCTACCTCCCTTCACAACTACCTCCCTTCACACCTACCTCCCTTCACACCTACCTCCCTTCAAACCTACCACCCTTTCTTCACACCACCCTCCCTTAACACCACCCTCCCTTAACACCACCCTCCCTTAACACCACCCTCCCTTCACACCACCCTCCCTTAACACCACCCTCCCTTCACACCACCCTCCCTTCACACCACCCGTCCTTCACACCACTCCCTAGTGAAAAATTCTTAATCTAAAAGCCTCACGGCCGGCCATTTCAAAACAAACCTTTCCGCCGCTGTGGATGCAGTGCCGATCGGACATGGCCTCGACCGCGCCGAAAGCCCAACAGGAGCCGCAGTTGCTCTGGTCGCGAATCTCACTAATAGTTGGACAATTTGGCCACTGTTTACGCGAATCGAATTCAGCAGGCAGGTCTTTTAGCGCCGATTCTGGATAGCTCAGCTCCGGCAGGCTGCTGGGATTCGGATTCGGCAGTACGCCCAGTAGTACTCGAACATCAGCAACAGATTTGAATCGATTGTACCTCGTAGCCGTCCAGGTGCTTTGCTTTTGTCCATTGACATAGTCGATTAGGGAGTCAGTAAGCGGCTGGTGCATTGGCTTGTAAATTAAAGGGCTGCCCGAAACGGCGGCAATAGCGGCTGCTCCGATTGAGAGCAGCAATAGAAATGGTTGGCTCATAATAGGATTTACGCTTTACTAAGTGGAAAAGTATTAAGATATTTCAGCAAGGTTTAGTTAGGAATTTTCTGAAACAGCTACTACAAGGTCCAGATTAAATATTGTGCCTTGTTAAAGTTGTTTGATTAGACGGTCTTTGGGGGTGAGAGGGGTCAGCTGATGCCTGACGGAGTAGAGGGGTGAACATTTCTACCCCTCCCGCCCAGACAGCTTTAGCGTACATTAAAAATTGTTCCAACTGGAACTGTACATTTACTTAACTGTTGGGGTGTGTGGCCTGATTCTAGTGTACATGATTTCTCTCTCTCTTTCTACGTGGTGTTTTCCTATCTGCCCAGGCTTGACTCATTCCACATCCCAAGAGCCAAATTACGCATATTTACATAGGCTTGCGATAATCGTTTTCATCACTATAGCTTATTAGCTTTAGTGTTGTTTTACATAAATAAAAGTAGCAGAGACTCTTGTCCAATTTTATAAATAACAATTTTAACAAACTGCATGCAATACTAAGAAAGTTACGGCTTGTTTAAATTTCTGAATATCATGTGACACAAAGTCCGGAAATTCCTAACATTGCTGGTAGTTTCTAATTGTAGCGGAAGAAAGAGCTTATCTACAGTCAATAACAAAGTTTATATTAACTTTCGACAATGTGAACGCATTTAGCCTTAAGTGTGTTGGTTGACCGAGACTTCACTTTCTATCAGAATGGAAACTCGATAAGGGGAATTTAATTATTATTCCGAGAATTTCTATTACGAATAGCTGAGTCCCAGCACTAACAATAGTTTAAAATTCGCTTGCGTAAATCACATGACTTAAGTGCCTCGTCTCAGCAATTTTGCACTGCATGAAGGATTTGAAAAAATTCGGGGAAGGTAAACAGCACTCCCATGGAATGTTAAAGACATTCTTGGTCCAAACAGCCCCGCGAAGAAGGGAAAATTTTATTTAAATTTTTGAAAGCTTTAATGCTTCATTTAAAATTTATAATTTTTTGTGAAAATACCAAAGACATGCTTCTAATTCGTATTCTTTTGCTTTTGGCTTTGCTGGCTGCTGCTGCTGCTGCTGCCGTCTTGCCGCCACCGAATGTTCGCTTGAGTAAGTTTATGCTGTTAGAGTGCTGCCAGAGTGACGTTCAGTTATAACTGCAAATCACTTCTTGGCTTGTGGAGATTGTGAAATATCTCAAAGACTGACAGACAGACAGACAGACAGACAGACAGACAGACAGACAGACAGACAGACAGACAGACAGACAGACAGACAGACATGCACAATCCAACAGCTGCAGAACAGAAAGCAGCGCTATCCCTCCGATACGGGCACTCCTTGCAGACTTCAATGAGGCCTACTTAGGTTGCTACGATTCGCCAGTAAGAAGTCCAGCCCTGCCGGATCAGAGGAAACTAGTAGACATTGTGATGTCTCAGAGAAGGTGCTACGAATTTTGCGCCTCAATCGGAGTCTATAAGTTTTTTGGCCTGGCCAATAGCAAAGAGTGCTTTTGCAGCAAAGTCAGCCCGGATAGTTCCAAAATGACGCTTGGTAGCTACTGTCAATCATTTTGCGCCGGGTATAATGACCAGCGCTGTGGTGGCTTCGACTTTATGGACATCTACGCCATCTCTTTGGTTAAAGTTGTGCCGGATAGCTTTCTCGATCGTGAGGACTCTGGGCCAAAATATTTATTATGAAATAGCCGTTAGGAGTTTACTTTTAGCAGTGAATATGATCAGGGCCACAGCTGCAGCAGGGAATGTCATTATAGGGCCACAGCTGCAGCAGGGAATGTCATTATAGGGCCACAGCTGCAGCAGGGAATGTCATTATAGGGCCACAGCTGCAGCAGGGAATGTCATTATAGGGCCACAGCTGCAGCAGGGAATGTCATTATAGGGCCACAGCTGCAGCAGGGAATGTCATTATAGGGCCACAGCTGCAGCAGGGAATGTCATTAGGGACAGTAAAAAAGCAAGGTAAAGTTGTCCATAAACAACCCCTGTTCCGCCAGCCGTCAAGCTCGATGCCCAAGCAGCTACCACGGCGACGCCGACAGCAGCAACCCAACCACCGCCGCCACGCTTGGGCATGCCGGCAAACAGCGAATTTGTGGGCTGTTTTAAGACGAGCGCCTGGGCAGCACCATTGGGTATTTCGGCCGGATACTTCGTCTCGCTGACTAGGACACAGTGCTACCAGGTGTGCCTGGACTTCTCTTTCCGATTCTACGGACTCACTGACGGCGTATATTGCTATTGCGATTCCCAATTTTACAATACTCGTTCCGACGCGTCAACTGATTGCAATGCACCGTGTCCCGGAGACTCTGGCACAACCTGCGGCGGTCCCGCAGGAATGGAGGTCTACAAAATTATTGCTGCTAAAGGATTCGTTTGATCTAAATAAATTGTGCTGAACAAGCGGCTGACTGTTAAAGCTACGGAGTGCAAAAAATCTGTTGGAAGTTTTTCGATAAAAAATTAATAAAAATTATTGACAAAAACTACTACTGCCCAAAGTAGTAAGGAAGGTTATTGCGTTCGTTTTGAAGATAGAATGGGGAAAGATATGGATTGGATTGTGAAAGTATTTCAAGATAAAGCGTTAGGTCTTGTTTATTAGCAAGGTTTTAATCTTTGTGAGGGATGAAGGGTTTCCTTGTGAGGGATGAAGGGTTTCCTTGTGAGGGATGAAGGGTTTCCTTGTGAGGGATGAAGGGTTTCCTTGTGAGGGATGAAGGTTTTCTTCCTGAGGGATGAAGGGTTTCTTCCTGAGGGATGAAGGTTTTCTTCCTGAGGGATGAAGGGTTTCCTTGTGAGGGATGAAGGTTTTCTTCCTGAGGGATGAAGGGTTTCCTTGTGAGGGATGAAGGTTTTCTTCCTGAGGGATGAAGGGTTTCCTTGTGAGGGATGAAGGTTTTCTTCCTGAGGGATGAAGGGTTTCTTCCTGAGGGTTGAAGGGTTTCTTTGTGAGGGATGAAGGGTTTCCTTGTGAGGGATGAAGGGTTTCCTTGTGAGGGATGAAGGGTTTCCTTGTGAGGGATGAAGGGTTTCCTTGTGAGGGATGAAGGTTTTCTTCCTGAGGGATGAAGGGTTTCTTCCTGAGGGATGAAGGTTTTCTTCCTGAGGGATGAAGGGTTTCCTTGTGAGGGATGAAGGTTTTCTTCCTGAGGGATGAAGGGTTTCCTTGTGAGGGATGAAGGTTTTCTTCCTGAGGGATGAAGGGTTTCCTTGTGAGGGATGAAGGTTTTCTTCCTGAGGGATGAAGGGTTTCTTCCTGAGGGTTGAAGGGTTTCTTTGTGAGGGATGAAGGGTTTCCTTGTGAGGGATGAAGGGTTTCCTTGTGAGGGATGAAGGGTTTCCTTGTGAGGGATGAAGGGTTTCCTTGTGAGGGATGAAGGGTTTCTTCCTGAGGGATGAAGGGTTTCTTCCTGAGGGATGAAGGTTTTCTTCCTGAGGGATGAAGGGTTTCTTCCTGAGGGATGAAGGTTTTCTTCCTGAGGGTTGAAGGGTTTCTTTGTGAGGGATGAAGGGTTTCCTTGTGAGGGATGAAGGGTTTCCTTGTGAGGGATGAAGGGTTTCCTTGTGAGGGATGAAGGGTTTCCTTGTGAGGGATGAAGGGTTTCCTTGTGAGGGTTGAAGGTTTTCCTTGTGAGGGATGAAGGGTTTCCTTGTGAGGGTTGAAGGTTTTCCTTGTGAGGGATCAGATGAGTTTTTTTATGAGTAACAATGGGGTTTCCTTGTGGGTAAAAAGTTGTTTCTGTTATGAGCGAAAAGGGTTTCTTAGTGATTGAAAAAGGTTTCTTTTCGATGTAAAGGGGTTTCCTTTGTGAATAAAAGGGATTTCTTTAAAAATTAATAAGGTTTTTTGTGTTAAAAGGGTCAGATAAATCTGTTAATTGCAATAAGCTTAATTTTATCCCTTTCTTATTAATCAGGTCCAAGAGAATATTTTTAGACATTGTGCTAGCATTGAACTTTCGCTTGCACTTGGGAAAGTAGAACTCTCCCAATTTGATGCACTGTGTACATTAGATAGAAAGAAATAGACCAATAGAGACAGTTAATTGTGTGGATCATAAATGACTAAAGTTATTGTGTAGAAAATAATTCACTTAAAGTCCTAGACCGAGTCCAACTCTGATATGCGTAATAAAACAATTATGCAATATTCCGACTTCTTTAATTTTCCTATGCTAAAACTCTTTTACAACACCAGTTCGAAAAAAATAACTCACAGAAAATATCGATTAGCAAGTGTGTTTCATTTGGCAGCTCAGCTTAATCATTGAATACATTTTTCTGGTTCGCCTAACCAACCACCCGCCCTCGTTGCTCACCAGTTTGCCAACATGCGTACTGCTTCGTGGCTGGCTGCCATTGGTCGCAAACAAACAAGCTGCGGGACTAAGAATTTTTAACTGTTGAGAAGTTTTACTCTCGGATAAGCTTGTCTCAGCGTGTCTTTTCTTAATTGAATATTTTAACTCTACTCAATTTTGCTGTCTACAAAAGGCAGATTGCGCAATCAGGGTGAGTTTACGCTTTGGTTGACAGCGTTGAAGAGACGGCCATGTAAAATTTTTCTAGATAGATAGTTGATAGATAGATAGATAGATAGATAGATAGATAGATAGATAGATAGATAGATAGATAGATAGATAGATAGATAGATAGATAGATAGATAGATAGATAGATAGATAGATAGATAGATAGATAGATAGATAGATAGATAGATAGATAGATAGATAGATAGATAGATAGATAGATAGATAGATAGATAGATAGATAGATAGATAGATAGATAGATAGATAGATAGATAGATAGATAGATAGATAGATAGATAGATAGATAGATAGATAGATAGATAGATAGATAGATAGATAGATAGATAGATAGATAGATAGATAGATAGATAGATAGATAGATAGATAGATAGATAGATAGATAGATAGATAGATAGATAGATAGATAGATAGATAGATAGATAGATAGATAGATAGATAGATAGATAGATAGATAGATAGATAGATAGATAGATAGATAGATAGATAGATAGATAGATAGATAGATAGATAGATAGATAGATAGATAGATAGATAGATAGATAGATAGATAGATAGATAGATAGATAGATAGATAGATAGATAGATAGATAGATAGATAGATAGATAGATAGATAGATAGATAGATAGATAGATAGATAGATAGATAGATAGATAGATAGATAGATAGATAGATAGATAGATAGATAGATAGATAGATAGATAGATAGATAGATAGATAGATAGATAGATAGATAGATAGATAGATAGATAGATAGATAGATAGATAGATAGATAGATAGATAGATAGATAGATAGATAGATAGATAGATAGATAGATAGATAGATAGATAGATAGATAGATAGATAGATAGATAGATAGATAGATAGATAGATAGATAGATAGATAGATAGATAGATAGATAGATAGATAGATAGATAGATAGATAGATAGATAGATAGATAGATAGATAGATAGATAGATAGATAGATAGATAGATAGATAGATAGATAGATAGATAGATAGATAGATAGATAGATAGATAGATAGATAGATAGATAGATAGATAGATAGATAGATAGATAGATAGATAGATAGATAGATAGATAGATAGATAGATAGATAGATAGATAGATAGATAGATAGATAGATAGATAGATAGATAGATAGATAGATAGATAGATAGATAGATAGATAGATAGATAGATAGATAGATAGATAGATAGATAGATAGATAGATAGATAGATAGATAGATAGATAGATAGATAGATAGATAGATAGATAGATAGATAGATAGATAGATAGATAGATAGATAGATAGATAGATAGATAGATAGATAGATAGATAGATAGATAGATAGATAGATAGATAGATAGATAGATAGATAGATAGATAGATAGATAGATAGATAGATAGATAGATAGATAGATAGATAGATAGATAGATAGATAGATAGATAGATAGATAGATAGATAGATAGATAGATAGATAGATAGATAGATAGATAGATAGATAGATAGATAGATAGATAGATAGATAGATAGATAGATAGATAGATAGATAGATAGATAGATAGATAGATAGATAGATAGATAGATAGATAGATAGATAGATAGATAGATAGATAGATAGATAGATAGATAGATAGATAGATAGATAGATAGATAGATAGATAGATAGATAGATAGATAGATAGATAGATAGATAGATAGATAGATAGATAGATAGATAGATAGATAGATAGATAGATAGATAGATAGATAGATAGATAGATAGATAGATAGATAGATAGATAGATAGATAGATAGATAGATAGATAGATAGATAGATAGATAGATAGATAGATAGATAGATAGATAGATAGATAGATAGATAGATAGATAGATAGATAGATAGATAGATAGATAGATAGATAGATAGATAGATAGATAGATAGATAGATAGATAGATAGATAGATAGATAGATAGATAGATAGATAGATAGATAGATAGATAGATAGATAGATAGATAGATAGATAGATAGATAGATAGATAGATAGATAGATAGATAGATAGATAGATAGATAGATAGATAGATAGATAGATAGATAGATAGATAGATAGATAGATAGATAGATAGATAGATAGATAGATAGATCGATAGATAGATAGATAGATAGATAGATAGATAGATAGATAGATAGATAGATCGATCGATAGATAGATAGATAGATAGATAGATAGATAGATAGATAGACAGATAGATAGATAGATAGATAGATAGATAGATAGATAGATAGATAGATAGATAGATAGATAGATAGATAGATAGATAGATAGATAGATAGATAGATAGATAGATAGATAGATAGATAGATAGATAGATAGATAGATAGATAGATAGATAGATAGATAGATAGATAGATAGATAGATAGATAGATAGATAGATAGATAGATAGATAGATAGATAGATAGATAGATAGATAGATAGATAGATAGATAGATAGATAGATAGATAGATAGATAGATAGATAGATAGATAGATAGATAGATAGATAGATAGATAGATAGATAGATAGATAGATAGATAGATAGATAGATAGATAGATAGATAGATAGATAGATAGATAGATAGATAGATAGATAGATAGATAGATAGATAGATAGATAGATAGATAGATAGATAGATAGATAGATAGATAGATAGATAGATAGATAGATAGATAGATAGATAGATAGATAGATAGATAGATAGATAGATAGATAGATAGATAGATAGATAGATAGATAGATAGATAGATAGATAGATAGATAGATAGATAGATAGATAGATAGATAGATAGATAGATAGATAGATAGATAGATAGATAGATAGATAGATAGATAGATAGATAGATAGATAGATAGATAGATAGATAGATAGATAGATAGATAGATAGATAGATAGATAGATAGATAGATAGATAGATAGATAGATAGATAGATAGATAGATAGATAGATAGATAGATAGATAGATAGATAGATAGATAGATAGATAGATAGATAGATAGATAGATAGATAGATAGATAGATAGATAGATAGATAGATAGATAGATAGATAGATAGATAGATAGATAGATAGATAGATAGATAGATAGATAGATAGATAGATAGATAGATAGATAGATAGATAGATAGATAGATAGATAGATAGATAGATAGATAGATAGATAGATAGATAGATAGATAGATAGATAGATAGATAGATAGATAGATAGATAGATAGATAGATAGATAGATAGATAGATAGATAGATAGATAGATAGATAGATAGATAGATAGATAGATAGATAGATAGATAGATAGATAGATAGATAGATAGATAGATAGATAGATAGATAGATAGATAGATAGATAGATAGATAGATAGATAGATAGATAGATAGATAGATAGATAGATAGATAGATAGATAGATAGATAGATAGATAGATAGATAGATGGATAGATATTCAGAGAAACAGATAGACAGATAGACAAACTGATAGATCGATAGATAGATTAACCCCGGATACAGCTTTAAAGAAACCGTCATATGCGTAAGGAACATGCTGTTGATGCAATCGTATTTTGTCTCACTTTGAACACGCTGGCAGTGAAAGTTGCCCTAGATAAGATTTGACACGTTGCTACTTCCTACTTTAAAAATAGACCGTGGCCCATAATTAACGCATAATTTTAATATTGCTGCAGGCTGCATTTTCTGATTAAGCACGTTGCAGAGGGAGTCCATGTTCCTTAAATACCCAACGATTTTGACTGCGTCGGACTGAGCCAAAAAGCTGTGACTTAGTTCACCAATTTCAGTAATACGCCAGCGAAAGATCAAACGCATACCAATAAATTTAGACCTATCGTTAACAATGAAAGCAGATCTGCTTTTAGTCGCAATCTTCTTTGCTATTCTAACTGTTCATGGCGTCATTGGGACTGGGAGTGAACCGGAAAGGGACCTGTGTAAGTAAAACTGTGTTTAATTCTATTCTAAAAATTGGGCCATTCTAAGAAATCATTTTCTGTGAGAACAGCAAAAAGCTCATCAAGTGACAGAATACATCAAAAACATGTACTGTCTAGCCCAGACAAAACTAGTAAGAAGTCCAGGAAAACAAATGCAGAACCCTTTGTAGCATATACTAGAATCAATATAAACGCGTACAAATTCTGGAAAACATAATTAATAACCAAAAACACTATTTTATAGATTTAGAATCTCCGGGTTTTTTAATGTATAGTTTTAAAAAAGGGGCAAATAGAATATTTAGTTTGGATTTATAACTCTGATGACTTCATTAAATTGATCATGTCTAAAAAACTATCCCCTTCTTAGTTGAAGAATTAACCTTCAGCGGTTGCTATCCGGATGTAAACAATCGACCCGCACTGGAGGGCCGCAAAGAGATTAACAAATCTGGCATGTCGCGGCTAAAATGCTTCGCCGCATGCGCCAAACGAGGCTACAAAATGTTCGGCTTAAAATCCGGGGTCGAGTGCCACTGCGGCAACAATCTGGTGCACACCAGCACCACCCAGGCCTCTAGGTGCAACCTACCGTGTCCCGGTGACAAGAGCCAACAATGCGGTGGAAAAGCGGAAATGTCGGTCTATAAAATCAAAGATGTCAACTTTTTTGACAAGTTGCACACCGAAGGTTAGTACTTTTGTGTCTTAGGTTCCCACGCCTTCATGAAAATCTCCTCGAGGGCCTTTCGCAAACCAAAATGCATCAATTTGTGTCTCTAGACCTCGTTTCTTCATTGAAATCCTCTCGAAAGTCTTTCGCAAACCGAAATGCATCACTCGTGTCTTTAGACCGATCGTTTCTTCGTTAAAATCAGCTCGAGGGTCTTTCGCGAACAAAAATGAATCACTCGTGTCTTTAGACCTCGTTTATTGATTGAAATCAGATCGAGAGTCTTTCGCAAACCGAAATGCATCACTGGTGTCTTTAGACCGATCGTTTATTCATTGAAATCTTTTCGAGGGTCTTCCGCAAACTCAGATACTTCACTCGTGTCTTCAGATCTTGTTTATTCATTGAAATCCTCTAGAGAGTCTTTCGCAAACCGAAATGCATCACTTGTGTCTCCTCGTTTCTTTATTGAAAACACATCTCGTGTCTTCCAAAGCACCTCATCAATCTCCACTTCCCACAATTCAGTTACCGCCGCCGCATTCTACGGCTGCTACCGCGACGACGGCAAACAATCCATCCTGTTGGACGTTGTTGAAAAGAAAAACAACGCCATGTCTAGCGAAATGTGTCGCAAATTTTGCTCGGAGAAGCAGATGAAATTGTACGGTTTGAAAGGCGGCAATCTGTGCTACTGCGGCAGTAAACTGCGCGACGGGGCGGTCACGGAGAACGGCAACTGCGACTTGCTGTGCCTTGGCAACCGGGCTGAGCGGTGCGGCGGCAAGCGGCACACTGAGATCTATCAGATATTGAAAATTGGAAATTTCAAACTGCCTAAGCCTCATGCAATGGACGGTAAGTCCGTTAATGAGCATCTTGTCACTAGCGCTCGTCCAGTAGGAGTCTTAGCAAAGTGCCTCAGCCAAGTGCTCAAGGCTAGATAGTCCTAGGTTCGAGCCCCAATGTAGGAAACAATCCGTATCCTCAGGCATTACTTCAATCCACCTACGTAGCTGAGATTGTCTGAGCTGTTAAAATTTAAGTTGGGTGTTGTGGCCCATCTATTTGATGGTACGAGTATTATTATTACCTTCCTTCCATCCTCCAACTATACTAAAATCTTAAAGTTTGTCTGTCTGTCTGTCTGCCCGTATGTCGCGCTCTAAAAATTGAACCGCTACACCAATTTTGATCGCATTTTTTGCAAAAGATGCCAAATTTCCTGCAATCGGTGTCACTAAAATTTCTTTTATCCGCTTCAATTCTAAAGGGATTAAGTATTCGAAAAACGAGTTTTTCCTATCCATTTAATGCTTTGAAAACAAAGGTCAAAAGTCTAGCTGCGTAAAAATGAATTTCAATAAGCATTGCATCATAGCTGCTGTTTGATTTTCTCTGTCTAGAGTACACTGTTCCAACATTGAATGAGCTTGGCGAAGAGGGCATAAATGAAAAATGCTCAAGTGTTCTAGCTCGTGTACATTCATCACACTTTTCTCTCGGGCACCTGACTGCCGTCTAGAGCTGAAAATTTATTAATCAAAGCCAATTTGTCTGGCACTGTACATATCGCTTATTCTGTGTCTATTGACGGCTCCAATTGAATTCTTTTAGATTCATATAGCTGATTTTTGTGCCTTCAAGTCAGTGGGCGGAATAGCCGCGATGCTAGGCACTAGGGCTAGGTTTAGGCTAGGCAGTAGGTCCCCAGTTCGAGTCAGCGTCAGGGCTGCATAAAAATTGCTATTAATGATAATTGCATCATAACTTTTATCTCTTTCGACTAATTCAAAATTTAAAGCAAAATTACCCTCAAATGGAGCAAGTATAACTTTATTTTCGTATTTTTTCTTTCGTTTACGCTTCAATTTATTACTTGCCGATTTGTATCGGAAAGTATACAACGATTAATTGTCGGGATTTCAATTAGCAAACAGCTGCTAAATTTAGATAGCATGTAGATATTGCCGTTGTTATTATATCTCTTTACTGAAAAAGTGGTATTATGCGTCGAAGGCTAAGTAATGATTTTTATCCTAAAGCCAGCTCTATTATATTGCTTATTGCTTATTTGCTGAAGGTTTTTAACATGCTTACAATTGATTGCTGATAGCTAAAGTGGGATTGGTTACACACTGAAAGCTGATTGCTTATCTGCAAAGAGGGATTTTTTAATGCTAAAGGCTAAATCCTCACTTGAAGAGAGGAATTATTAGAATGCTGAAGGCAGAGTGCTATCTTGCGGAGAGGGATTTTTAAAACACTTAAGGCTGATTGCTCATTTGCTAAAGGGGGATTTTTACCATGCTGAAGGCTGAATGCTCACTTGCAGAGTTTAAGAAATGGTATTAGAATCTTGCCAATAAAAAAGGAAAACGTTTTTCTATGCTCTTTACAAATTGATCTCAAGTCTCACAAGCCAAGCGTTTTTGTCAAGTATTAGTGTTCTTTAACTAAAGGTGGTTGCTGTATGCTGTATGCTTGTATTGAGAAGGTCGCAAATCGATGCGAGAGTTGTTAACTTGCTGACGGAAGACTGTAAGCATGTTGAATGCTGATTTCTTGCTTGCAGTGTGAATTGTAAAAGTACTGGAGGCTACATCCTCAATGCAGATTAGCCTTTTAACAGGCTAAAGGCTGCTCGCTCAATGGCAGGGGGAATTTTTAGCATGTTGAAGGCTGATTGCTCATTTGCAGGGGGATTATAAAAAATCCGATTGATGATCGCTCATTTGTTGAACTACGACTTTTAACGCGCTGAAAGTTGACAGCTCGCCCTCACTAGCACAGGGGATTATTAAAATGCTGATTGCTAAGTCGTACTTGCAGAGGGGGACATTAAATTGCTGAAGACTGATTGCTCACTGGCAGGGGGTATTACTAAAATGTTGAAGACATGTTAGAGACAAATTTTGTGCAGGGGGATTACTAAAATGCTGAAGGCTGATTGCTCACTTGCTGAAGGGGGCTATTAGCATGCTGAAGGCTTTGCTGAGGTGCTGTGCTGAGCCAACTAAGCTATTACCCAGGCTAGCATAGAAATCGATGCTAGAATTACGTGACACTCAAGGAACTTAAATTGGATAAATTTAAATGAAAGCTAGCTAAGAAGACATTAAAATTTGCTTATAAGCTCATAATTGCTACGAAAGATTAAAACATACAAATAAAACTCATGCCCATGACTTTTAAAAGACTCTCTAAAAGCTCCCCAGTGAGGGGGCTAAATGGCCGCTCACATTTTGAAGGGGATTTTTAAAATAATGAAGGCTGATTGCTCACTTGCGAAGTAGGATTGTTAAAATTTTGAAGGCTGATTGCTCATTAGCTGAACTGGGACTTTTGAAACGCTGAAAGTTGACAGCTCACCTTCACTAGCAGATGGGTTTGTTAAAATTCTGATAGCTAAATCCTACTTGCAGGGAGGGTGGTTATTAAAATGCTGAAGACTGATTCCCCACTTGCAGAGCGTTACTAAAATTCTGAAGGCTAATTGCTCATTTACTGAAGGGGTTATTAACATGCAGAGGGCTACTTGCTGATTTGCAGAAAGAGAATGTTTAAATACTCAATTTATATTGCTTCTTTGCTGGAGGGATTGTTAACAAGCTGGAGGCTGTGCTGAGGTGCTGTGCAGAGATTTCTAAGCTATCAAACAAGTGCTAAATTCTAAAGAATGCACAAATGTTTGACGATGATTCTTAAATGTATGTACTGTATGTGCTAAAATAAATGGAAAACTTTGTACATTACTTAAATTCACTCATAGGCTCAGAATTGCGAACAAAGATTAAAAAAATACTTGCTTCTCAGCTGGGGACTCAATAGCTGATTGTTAACTTGCAGAGGGGGGTTGTTAACATCCTGAGCCCTCATTGAAATTTTGCTGAAGGGTGCTGATTAAATGCTGAAGGTCCACTGCTCACATTCTGAAGGGGATTTTTAACATACTGAACGCTGATTTCTCACTTGCTGAAAGCGAATGTTAGAAATTGCTCAGTTCCAGACGGAATTGTTTAATTACGAGCATTTAAGGCTGATTACTCACTTGCAGAGGGGGGTTGTTAAAATACAAATTAAAGGCTTATTGTTAACATGCTGAAGTCTAATTGCTCATATTCAAGTGGGGTTTTTATGACACTGAAGACTGATTGCTGAATAGAAGCTAAAAAGGGATCGCTTTCATGCTGAAGGCTGACTTCTTACGTGCGGAAGCAGGTTTTTCATGTAATTAAAAGCTGTTGTTAAATTGCCTTGTGGGGTTGCTTAGAGCTCCCCAGCGGGGGGCTAAATGGCTAGTCCTACTATACTAAAATCTTAAAGTTTGTTGGTTTGTATGTAACGCTCTAGAGATTGCAATCTTTAATCAATTTTGATCGCGTTTTTTGCAAAAGATGCCAAATTTCCTGCAATCGGTGTCACTAAAATTTTTTTTATCCGCTTCAATTCTAAAGGGATTAAATATTCGAAAAACGAGTTTTTCCTATCCATTTAATGCTTTGAAAACAAAGGTCAAAAGTCTAGCTGCGTAAAAATGAATTTCAATAAGCATTGCATCATAGCTGCTGTTTGATTTTCTCTGTCTAGAGTACACTGTTCCAACATTGAATGAGCTTGGCGAAGAGGGCATAAATGAAAAATGCTCAAGTGTTCTAGCTCGTGTACATTCATCACACTTTTCTCTCGGGCACCTGACTGCCGTCTAGAGCTGAAACTTTATTAATCAAAGCCAATTTGTCTGGCACTGTACATATCGCTTATTCTGTGTCTATTGACGGCTCCAATTGAATTCTTTTAGATTCATATAGCTGATTTTTGTGCCTTCAAGTCAGTGGGCGGAATAGCCGCGATGCTAGGCACTAGGGCTAGGTTTAGGCTAGGCAGTAGGTCCCCAGTTCGAGTCAGCGTCAGGGCTGCATAAAAATTGCTATTAATGATAATTGCATCATAACTTTTATCTCTTTCGACTAATTCAAAATTTAAAGCAAAATTACCCTCAAATGGAGCAAGTATAACTTTATTTTCGTATTTTTTCTTTCGTTTACGCTTCAATTTATTACTTGCCGATTTGTATCGGAAAGTATACAACGATTAATTGTCGGGATTTCAATTAGCAAACAGCTGCTAAATTTAGATAGCATGTAGATATTGCCGTTGTTATTATATCTCTTTACTGAAAAAGTGGTATTATGCGTCGAAGGCTAAGTAATGATTTTTATCCTAAAGCCAGCTCTATTATATTGCTTATTGCTTATTTGCTGAAGGTTTTTAACATGCTTACAATTGATTGCTGATAGCTAAAGTGGGATTGGTTACACACTGAAAGCTGATTGCTTATCTGCAAAGAGGGATTTTTTAATGCTAAAGGCTAAATCCTCACTTGAAGAGAGGAATTATTAGAATGCTGAAGGCAGAGTGCTATCTTGCGGAGAGGGATTTTTAAAACACTTAAGGCTGATTGCTCATTTGCTAAAGGGGGATTTTTACCATGCTGAAGGCTGAATGCTCACTTGCAGAGTTTAAGAAATGGTATTAGAATCTTGCCAATAAAAAAGGAAAACGTTTTTCTATGCTCTTTACAAATTGATCTCAAGTCTCACAAGCCAAGCGTTTTTGTCAAGTATTAGTGTTCTTTAACTAAAGGTGGTTGCTGTATGCTGTATGCTTGTATTGAGAAGGTCGCAAATCGATGCGAGAGTTGTTAACTTGCTGACGGAAGACTGTAAGCATGTTGAATGCTGATTTCTTGCTTGCAGTGTGAATTGTAAAAGTACTGGAGGCTACATCCTCAATGCAGATTAGCCTTTTAACAGGCTAAAGGCTGCTCGCTCAATTGCAGGGGGGATTTTTAGCATGTTGAAGGCTGATTGCTCATTTGCAGGCGGATTATAAAAAATTCAAATGATGATCGCTTATTTGTTGAAATACGGCTTTTAACGCGCTGAAAGTTGACAGCTCGCCCTCACTAGCAGAGGGGATTATTAAAATGCTGATTGCTAAGTCGTACTTGCAGAGGGGGACATTAAATTGCTGAAGGCTGATTTCTCACTTGCTGAAGGGGGCTATCAACGTGCTGAAGGCTGTGCTGAGATGCTGTGCTGAGCCCAGGGACTACTAAATACATAGTATTTACTTAGTATTTAGTAGTCCCTATGCTGAGCCAAATAAGCTATTAACCAAGTTAGCATAGAAATCGCTAGCACAGAATTACGTAACACTCGGGGAACTTAAACCGGATAAATTTAAATGAAAGCTAGCTAAGAATCATGTCCGTAGCCGACAGTTACTGTAAATCGCAAATTTCTGAAGAATGCGGAAATGTTTGTCTGGTTCCTAAATATGTCAAAAAAATTTTTGCATTCTAAATTATTAAATTTTTCTTATAAGCTCTCTAACAGCTCCCCAGTGAGGGGGCTAAGTGGCTGCTCACATTCTGAAAAGGATTTTTAAAATACTGAAGGCTGATTTCTTACTTGCGGAGTAGGATTGTTAAAATTTTGAAGGCTGATTGTTCATTAGCTGAACTTGGACTTTTGAAACGCTGAAAGTTGACAGCTCACCTTCACTAGCAGATGGGGTTGTTCAAATGCTGATTTCTAAATCCTACTTGCAGGGCTGTTATTAAAATGAAGGGTTATTACCTTGCAGAGGGCTGCTTGCTGATTCGCAGAAAGAGAATGTTTAAAATTTCAATTTATTGTACATTGCTAGCAAACAAGCTAGCATAGAAATGTATGCCAGACTTATGTGACTGTTTTCCTATTCAAATTCGAAAAATTAATTATAAAGCTAGCTAAGAAGCATTTCCGTAGCCTACAGTTACGGTACATCACCAAATTCTAAAGAATGCGCAAATGTTTGACGCTGATTTTTGAATGTATGTACTTTATGTGATAAAATAAATGGAAAACTTTGTACATTACTTAAATTCGCTCATAGGCTCAGAATTTCGAAAAAAAATCCAAAAACGCATGTTCCTGACTTTTTAGCTAAATAATGGCTTGCTAAGAGCTCCTCAGCGGGTGGCTCAATAGCTGATTGTTAACTTGCAGAGGGGGTTGTTAACATACTGAGCGCTCATTGCTATTTTGCTAAAGGGTGTTGCTTAAATGCTGAAGGTCCACTGCTCACATTCAGGAGATTTTTAACATACTGAACGCTGATTTCTCACTTGCTGAAGGCGAATGTTAGAAATTGCTCAGTTCCAGACGGAATTGTTTAATTACGAGGATTAAAGGCTGATTACTCACTTGAAGAGGGGGGTTGTTAAAATATAAATTAAGCGCTGATTTATCACTTGCTAAAGGCTTATTGTAACATGCTAAAGTCTAATTGCTCATATTCAGGTGGGTTTTTTATGACACTGAAGACTGATTGCTGAAGAGAAGCTAAAAAGGGATCGCTTTCATGCTGAAGGCTGACTTCTTACGTGCGGAAGCAGGTTTTTCATATAATTAAAAGCTGCTGTTAAATTGCCTTGTGGGGTTGCTTAGAGCTCCCCAGAGGGGGGCTAAATGGCTAGTCCACTATACTAAATGTCTAATGTCTGTCTGTCTGTCTGTCTGTCTGTGTGGAACGATGTAGAGCTCGAACGGCTCAACCGATTTTGATCAAATTTCCGCCAAAAGATTGAAAATTCTTTGAGGATGAGACGGTGAAAGTTTGCAAGCTCTGCTCCAAGTGGAAGGGGATTAAATATTCGAAAAACGAGTTTTTCCTATGTTTTTAATGCGAGGCCAACAAAGGTCAAAGTCGGCACTGTCAGAATGGTGATTTTATTTTAGATTGCGTCATAAAGTTTTGTGCTCAGTTAAAATTCGCGGGCCAATAATTCTCAAACTCTGCACTGTCCAATTTTTTACTTGAAAAGGTTGCGTCATAAAGCTAGAGTACACTGCTCCAAGTTTAGCAAAATTGTCGCTCCGCTAAGAAGAGAATATAAATTTTCTCACCTAGCTAGAGTACACTGCCCCAGCCCTAGCTTAATGGTTGTGCACAAGGGCAATAGAAAAACTGCTCAAGCGATCGTTGTACATTTTATTAGCGATTGATTATTTCTCGCCCAGCTGGAGAGCCAACATTGAATAAATTGGCTTAAAAGTGTGGATGCTTGAGCGAAATATTTTTATTTAAATAGCCGTGGGCCGTTCTGCAGTGAATTTGCCAATCATGTCTCGAGTCAGTAAGTAACCAATGTTAGTTTTTGTAGCCCTGTTAGATTGAGAAAACTTTTCAAAGAAGCAAAAGCTGTTTAAGAGGTCTTCGTCGAGCACGATACTGATCGGTAAGTCTGATAGGCTGCCAAATCTTAAATTGTGATTAGCTTGATTTTCTTAATGCGCATGTGTATTTGATAAGGCGTTATAATAGCGACTTCCTACCTGCTCGCAGGATTTTTATCTGCTGTAGTGATTTTCCTACAAGCTCGGAAAGCGTTCTTCTACCTTTTAGAGAATTCCTACATGCTCATGGGGATTCGCAAACTACTCGGGAGATTTTCTAACGACTCTTATAGATTTTCTGACTGTTAGGGTGCTGGGAGAATTTCTAACTGCTTGTGGATTTCTGACTGCTCCAATGGGATTTTCTAAATGTTCTGGGAGACTTTTTTACTGCTCAAGGAGGTTTTCTTACTGCATCGGGAAGTTTTTCCAACCGCTAGAAGGGGATTTTCTGAATGCTCGGGGAGATTGCCTGTCTGATTGGGTGATTTCAAACTTCTCGGGAAAATTTTCTATCTGATTTAGAGATTTCTAAGTGTTTCAAGGGAACTTTTTTACTGCTAGGGGATTTCTTGACTGTTCGATTGGTATTTTCTGCCTCCTTCTATCAGATTGTGGATTTCTAACGGCCCGAAGGGAAAGTTCCAACTGCTGGGGGGATTTCTAACTGCTCGAAAGAGATTTTTTGTCTGCTTGGGGGTTTCAGACTGCTCTAGGAAATTTGCTGTATGCTTGGGGGATTTCTAACTGCCCGAAGGGGACTTTTTAAATGCTACGGGAGACTTTTTAACTGCTCCGGGAGATTTTCTAAACTACTCGAAGGGGACTTTCTAACTGCTTGGGGAACTTTTCCACCCGCTGGGGAGATTTCAGACTACTCGTGGATACTTTCTGTCTGCTTGGGGGATTTCGGACTGCTCGGGGGAAGTTTCTATTTGATTGCGGGATTTTTGACTTTTCAAAAGAGATTTTCTAACTGCTTGGGGGATTTTAGTCTGCTCGGGGAAATTTTCTGTCAGCTTGGGGATTTCTGTTTGCTTTGAGGATTTTTTGTCTGTTTATGGAGATTTTTATCTGATTCCGGGGATTTCTGACTGCTGCGAGGTTTCCAACTGCTTGAAGGAGATTTTCTAATTGCTCAGGGAGATTTTTTGTCTGCTTGGGGATTTTCTTAACTGCTCAGGGAGACTTTCTAACTGCTTGAAAGAGATTTTCTAACTGCTCAATGAAATTTTCTATCTGATTAGAGGATTTCTAACTGCTTGGTTGTTTTCGGACTGCTCGAGGGGGCTTTTCTAAATGGCCCGGGGGATTTTCTGTCTGCTTTAAGGATTTTTTACCTGTTTAGGGAGAGTTGCAAACTGCTTGGGAGATTTTCTAACGACTTTCATAAATTTTCTGACTGTTAGGGTGCTGGGAGACTTTCTAACTGCTTGTGGATTTCTGACTGCTCCAATGGGATTTTCTAAATGTTTGGGGATTTTCTAAACTGCTCAGGGAGACTTTCTAACTGCTAGGGAGATTTCTATCTGATTGCGGGGATTTCTGACTGCTGGAAGGTTTCAAACCGTTGGGGGAGATTTTCTCACGGCTCGAAAGATTTTTTAACTGCTTGGGAAGCTTTTCTGTCGGCTTTGTGTATTTTTAACTGCTCGGGGTAATTTTCTATTTAATCAGGGGAATTCTAACTGCTCGAAGCTATTTTCTTACTATTCGGAAGTTTTCCAACTGTTTAAGGAGATATTCTTACTGCTCGGGGAGATTTCTAACTGCTCGGAAAATTTTTTTTATCTGATTAGGAGATTTTTTACTGCTCGAAGGGGACTTCGAGCTGCTCGAAGGGAACAGCTTGGAGAATTTCTGACTGATCAAAAAGGATTTTCTAAATGCTCGTGGAGGTTTTTCTGTCAGCTTAGTGGATTCCCAACCTTACTCGGAGGAGATTTTTCGGCTTGGAAGATTTTGTACCACCTATTGTTGAGTCACCTAGAGATTTTTCTGTTTCCTTAGAGATTTCTTGCTGTTTGGGAAAATTATCTTTGTGACTGTGGATTTTTTACAGCTCGAACGGCACTTTCTAACTGCTTGGGAGATTTTTGACTGCTCAAAAGTGTATTATCACACGGCTTGGGAAGATTTTCGAATCGCTTGAAGAGATTTTCTGTCTGCTTCGGGGATTTTCTATCGGCTCAGGGAGACTTTGTAACTGCTCGCGTGTGATTTTCTTTCTGATTGCTGGATTTCTGAGACTGTCGCAAGGGGAATTTCCTAACTGCTTGGGCGATTTTTTTCTGCTCGGTGAATTTTTTTGGTTGACTTGGGGATTGTTTTTATGCTGCAGGGGGGATTTTTTAACTGCTAGGTAGCTAACTGCTCTGGAAGATTTTTTACTGCCCAGAAACTTTTTTGTCTGCTTGGGGGATTTCAAACAGCTCCGGAATATTTTCTACCTGATTTTGGGATTTCTGACTGCCCGAACTGGACTTTCTCCTTCTTGGGGGATTTTTGACTGCTCGAAGGGTCTTTCTAAATGCTCGGGGAGATTTTCTGCTTGCTTGGGAAGATTTTCTAACTGCTCGGAGAGGACTTTAACTACTTTGGCGATGTCTGACTGCTCGAAGGGTATTTTCTGTCTGCTTGGGAAGATTCTCGAATTGCTAAGGGAGGTTTTCTGTCTGCTTCGAGGATCTTCTTACTGCTCAAAGGGGATTTTATAAATGTTCGGGTAGTCTGTTTGGGGAATTTTCTGTTTACTTGGGGGACTTCTGACTGCTCAGGGAATTTTCTCTTTGATTGGGGGATTTCTGACTCCTAGAAGGGGATTTTCTAACTGCTGGGGGGGATTTTTCCGTCTGCTTGAGGGGCTTTCTACATGACTGCTGGGGAAAGATTTTCCGACTGCTCGCAAAAGTTTTTTCTATGTTTAGGGGATTTCTGACTGCTTGGGGAAAGTTTCTATTTGATTGGAATTTCTGACTTCTCAAAAGGGATTTTTTCTGCTCGTGGGTTTTCTACCTTATCCTGGGGAAAGATTTTTCGGCTGCTCGAAAAATTTTTAGCTGCTTGGGTGATTTTAGACTGCTTGAAGGAGATTTTCTAACTGCCCAGGGAGATATTCAGTCTGCTTGGGGATTTTCTAACTGCTCCAGGAACTTTTCTGTCTGATTAGGGGATTTCTAACTGCTTGGGTGAATTCGGACTGCTCGAGGGGGGTTTTCTAAATGCTCCATGAGTTTTTTAACTGCATGAGAAGTTTTTCTAACTGCCTCAGGTAGATTTTCCAACTGTTTAAAGGGGATTTCTTAAATGCTCCGGAAGATTTTTTTTTAACTGTCTCGGGTAGAATTTCCAACTGCTCATGAGACTTTTTTTCTGATTGGGATTCTTTGTCCGGTTGGGGAATTCTCTGTCTGTGGGGGGTATTTTTTACCCGAAGATTTTTCTTCTCTGGGGGCTTTTCGGTCTGCTTAGGGGATTTTTAACTGCCCGGGGAAAGTTTCTATTTGATTGGAGGGTTTTCTAACTGCTGGCGGGGTTTTTTACTTTACTGCTGGGGGAAGATTTTTTGACTGCTCTCAAAAATTTTCCAGCTGCTCGGAAAGATAATCTAGCTGGTTGGAAGATTTTTCAAGTGCTCGGGGCTATCGGCTAATTGCTCGGGGAGACTTTCAGTAGATTTTCTGAATACACGGAAGGATATTATGCTTTTAGGGAGACTTTAATTTTGCTGCAGAGATTTTCTAGCAGCTTAGGGAGATTTCCGTTGAGTACATGAGTGATTTAAAATGCCTGTCTGCGCCCCCCTGGGGGGGGGGGGCACCGAAGAGCTAGTAGATATTCTAATTACCTTAATTACCTTGAATTCAGAGTTTAGAAAACTCTACTATTAGTAGCAGTAGAAGCATTTTTGTCGATAGCTTTTTTAGATGACTGTCGTTACTTAAGCACACATTGTTAACCAATTCTGCACATTTCAGAACTCTAAATAGAGAGTGACCAAGTGCAGTTTCATCAGCTTCATCGACTATTAAGTTCGGAATTAATGAACTGAATTGAAACCATATTTATTACATTGTTACCAGTTAATAAACTGTCATTATTATAATAGTTTATAAAAATTCTGAAGTTGTCCGTTATTGATGCAGCCTCATTGTTGCTTGCAAAGTAGTCAATAAACAAACATTCCCATTTTTGACGTTTCTATCGTGCTTCACTTTTTTAAATTAAAAAGAATTGGTTCAGTTTATACTAGCTCGCATTATATTTTATGGCATTTTTTAAATCCATCAATTATTGAACAGTTAAGCTACGAATAGAAATTTAAAAAAAATCAATCAATTGTACATTTTTTCTGCATTCCCGACTGCAAGTGTATTGACTATAGTGTATCAATAATATCGTCTATGGTCTTGTTCGATGTACATGTATGATAACACGCACAACGACGCAAACACAAGAGTATACCTTTTCTAATTGAAGTGCCTGTCAAAAGTAACTTCAAATCTGTCGGGATTAGCAAAAATACATACATTCAGCTCTCAAGGAGCCGAGTGCCAAAAAGTGTCTATGGCAAAGAATCTCAGAACAAGTCTGTCACAAGTAACTTCAAATCTGTCTGTAGGAAAGATAAGGAGACACAAAAAGTCATAAGTGAAGTTCGTTTATTTTCTGCGGCCGCGCGATCACCCAGTTCGCCAAAAAGTGCTGGTTCGGTCAAGTCGACTCTTCACTGCAGCCTTCAGTGCTGAGATGGCCTTACTGGGAGAAAGAGCACACTTTGGTCTTCCCTTTGCATCGGATGAACATTCGTGTGGGCCCTGGCATTGTCTACCAGCTTGGGTGCTTGAATATAGGCGTCTCTGGTTCGATTCAAGAATCACTCGGCTGAATCTTTCCAGTGGTCAGAACTTTGTATGTCCATGATAAAACCTTCAGTTTTTTTTAACTGAAATTAAAAAATATGTCCCCCTCATGAATCCAAAGCAGCCAAGGTAGAAAGCATGCATGAACGAGAATCTATAGTAGAAAGACGAGCTGCGCTACAAAAGTCGTGCTTGAATTCCCTAACTAAAGTTCCAGCCAGTAAAATTTATGAGGGGAACATATTTTTAAATTTCGTTATCCAACAGAATTTATGGGAGGGGAATATCCCAAATCTGAAGACAGCTTTGGCCACAGACGCTGTTTTAGATTAGCAATCCTTTCTTTTCCTTTATCCATGGTCATAAGTAATGTCACTGAGGGGAAAACAGACCAACTGGCAATCGCAGATACGAGCGTAAATAAAACTCTACAAATCAACAACATAGTGTCCCCCAATATCAATCACCATCTGACAGTGCTCGTACAGCTTCTCCACCTCAGCCTGCATGTGTTTTTCCTCCGGCAGCTGCCGGAACCAGTGCAACGCAGAGCTTGTTTGACCTTATCATGGTTTGCAAAACTTTTCTTGGAAAATTCAGCTTTCAGCTATTTGAAGAAGAACCTGTCGGACAAGTTGAAGTACTTAGAAGCTACATTACCCACATGTGCACATAGCTACATACTTTAGACAGAGGCATGCACTGACATTACTTCTGACACACCAGAAAGACAAATTTCTTGCGACTGGAAGGATTCAAGCCAAGTGATTGTCCAATCTATAGATACCGAAGATATCAATAAAAAAACACTCTAACGCATTAATTACTATTTACTTTGCGTACAGTTGCGCTTTATTTTTGACTTTTCGACAATTTATTTCATTTTTTTCAACTTCAACTCACGTTAAAACATTTGGCCACTATTTTAACTATTAAATGTACATTTTATTAATTATTTCATAAGCTTCGATGCCGTTGCGTCCGCCGCAGGTTTCCGATCTCTTCACCGGGCAGGGAACGTCGCATCGCAACTCTGGCTGGTACCTTCTAATCTCGGTGCCGCAGTAGCATGTGTCCCCGTTGAACAAGCCGAAATATTTGAAACCCAAATTGGCGCAGTCTTTGTAGCAGTTATCAAAACTGAGAGTTTCGGGCATGTAGTTGATAACTTGAAGCAGAGGGAAACGACGCGAGTACTTGTAGCAGCCTAGCGCAGCGACATTTGTCGGCCGCCGCGGGGGAAGTACTCCTTCCGAGGTCGAAAATAAACCAGGTGGGGGAAAATGTAGCGAAAATCTTTAGCAGTATAAACGAAGTAGAATTTAGTCAATTAAAGGCTTACCATTGACTTGAACTCTAGCGATTGAGTAAGCATCGATTGCGTCCGTGCCTCCGCAGGTGCCAACGGATCCAACGCATTTGACCCGGCAGTCTCTTAACGGGTCAGCAACCCGGTCCTTAGTCAGTATGGCGCTGCTGCAGTAACAATTCTCCCCGTTGTGCAGGCCAAACAGTTGGAAATGAAATTGTCTGCAAATATTATAACAAAGCTCCAGCGTCAATATTGACAGTCGTCTGCCTTCAAGGACCTCCATTGCCGGGTGACGCATCGTGTGTACAAAACAGCCGCTGTTTGCTTCGCTAAAATCTGCATTTTTAGAATTGTTGATTTACGATAATTATTATTGTATTCGCCCCTTATCTGTCTGACAAATAGACAGACAGACAGACAGACAGACAGACAGACAGACAGACAGACATGCAGACAGACAGACAGACAGACAGACAGACAGACAGACAGACAGACAGACAGACAGACAGACAGACAGGCAGGCAGTCAGACAGATAGACAGACA
>CATNEM010000162.1:980000-1035000 GCA_950096795.1 Macrostomum cliftonense
GGGATGTGATCAGTGTGTCAGTTTGGGGTGTGATTGTGACTTTTCAGTATGGGATGTGATCAGTGTGTCAATATGGGGTGTGATTGTGACTTGTCAGTATGGGATGTGATCAGTGTGTCAGTATGGGGTGTGATTGTGACTTGTCAGTATGGGATGTGATTAGTGTGTCAGCATGGGATGTGATCAGTGTGTCAGTTTGGGGTGTGATCAGTGTGTCAGTATGGGGTGTGATCAGTGTGTCAGCATGGGATGTGATCAGTGTGTCAGTTTGGGGTGTGATTGTGACTTGTCAGTATGGGATGTGATCAGTGTGTCAGTATGGGATGTGATTAGTGTGTCAGTATGGGATGTGATCAGTGTGTCAGTTTGGGGTGTGACTGTGATTTGTCAGTATGGGATGTGATCAGTGTGTCAGTATGGGATGTGATCAGTGTGTCAGTATGGGATGTGATCAGTGTGTCAGTATAGGATGTGATCAGTGTGTCAGTATGGGATGTGATCGGTGTGTCAGTTTGGGGTGTGACTGTGATTTGTCAGTATGGGATGTGATCAGTGTGTCAGTATGGGGTGTGATTGTGACTTGTCAGTATGGGATGTGATTAGTGTGTCAGTATGGGGTGTGATCAGTGTGTCAGCATGGGATGTGATCAGTGTGTCAGTTTGGGGTGTGATTGTGATTTGTCAGTATGGGATGTGATCAGTGTGTCAGTTTGGGGTGTGATTGTGATTTGTCAGTATGGGATGTGATCAGTGTGTCAATATGGGGTGTGATTGTGACTTGTCAGTATGGGATGTGATCAGTGTGTCAGTATGGGGTGTGATTGTGACTTGTCAGTATGGGATGTGATTAGTGTGTCAGCATGGGATGTGATCAGTGTGTCAGTTTGGGGTGTGATCAGTGTGTCAGTATGGGGTGTGATCAGTGTGTCAGCATGGGATGTGATCAGTGTGTCAGTTTGGGGTGTGATTGTGACTTGTCAGTATGGGATGTGATTAGTGTGTCAGCATGGGATGGGATCAGTGTGTCAGTATGGGGTGTGATTGTGACTTGTCAGTATGGGCTGTGATCAGTGTGTCAGTATGGGATGTGATTTTGACGTGTTAGAATTTGATATTTTATCAGTATGGAATTAGAGTTATGTCACTAAGTGAGATCATACACTGTGGCATCATCTAAGGGATTTAAATTACTTTATCGATAACTCACCAAGATCAAATGCCCAGTAGTGATGTCCATGTCAGTCGATATTGGATCTTCACTCCTAACGAAAAATTGATAGAATATTAAAATAGTATACAATAAAATCGGAATTTATAAAATCAATCGGAAAATTACAGCGCTCCAGACAGTGGATATTCCGATCGGATAACAATTTTTTCTGAGACTCGACGCCACCGTTTTCTAACCGTTGATGATGGTGGAGTTTTGCTATTAGAAGCAAAAATTCTAGTTGGAGACCAGTTGAGATCAGCTGTCACCGAGCTTGTGGACTCGGTGAGCCATTTTAAAACTACTGACATTGTGTGCGTCTTTTGAATCAAAGAAGAAGTTAACTCTCTTCTTTTGTTGGTTTTTGTAGTTTAGTTTTTTTTGTTTGAGTTAATTTATTCTGTTTCACTTATTTTGCATTGCTGCTTCTGGTTAGCTGGTGGGGTCAGCCAATGAGGTCAGTTTGGGATGCGCGCTTTCGAGGGTGAGGGGGGTTTGGGGTGGTGGGATAAAGGGGAAAAATTTTTATGTGAGACTGGCGCACTCATCGCGTTTCACAGAGACGCATTTCACAGAAATTTTTTCCCGTCGGTTTGGAAAAAAACTGGGATAAGTTGGCGTTTTAACACTTGGTCAAACACAGTCTTTTGGCTTTAAAAATTATCAACCAGAAAGATTTCAGATGCAATTTTGCAACTTTGAAACTTGAAAAATTGACGTCAAGTCAGACGTGTCTTAGCTATTTATAACTAAGCTTTTAAACTTTTCCCTAACTTCCCTTAAAAAGCATTCAGATACCACTCGGAAGTTCCTAATTGCTTTTCACATTTCGCAAAAAGTACGAGCATAAGAATGTACGAGCTTAGTAGAGCGACTCAAATCAGATTTATTCGGACGTAACTATTTTGAAAATGTCTTCTCACATCTCTAGGTCTCCGCCCTCTTCTCACATTTTACTCCGCTCTCTTCTCACATTCTACTCCGCCCTCTTCTCACATTCTACTCCGCTCTCTTCTCACATTCTACTCCGCCATCTTCTCACATTCTACTCCGCCATCTTCTCAAATTCTACTCCGCTCTCTTCTCACATTCTACTCCGCTCTCTTCTCACATTTTACTCCGCCCTCTTCTCACATTCTACTCCGCTCTCTTCTCACATTTTACTCCGCCCTCTTCTCACATTCTACTCCGCCCTCTTCTCACATTCTACTCCGCTCTCTTCTCACATTCTACTCCGCCATCTTCTCACATTCTACTCCGCTCTCTTCTCACATTCTACTCCGCCCTCTTCTCACATTCTACTCCGCCATCTTCTCACATTCTACTCCGCTCTCTTCTCACATTCTACTCCGCTCTCTTCTCACATTCTACTCCGCTCTCTCCTCACATTATACTCCGCCTTCTTCTCACATTCTACTCCGCCCTCTTCTCACATTCTACTCCGCTCTCTTCTCACATTCTACTCCGCTCTCTTCTCACGTTTTACTCCGCTCTCTTCTCACATTCTACTCCGCCTTCTTCTCACATTCTACTCCGCTCTCTTCTCACATTCTACTCCGCTCTCTTCTCACATTCTACTCCGCTCTCTTCTCACATTCTACTCCCCCATCTTCTCACATTCTACTCCGCTCTCTTCTCACATTCTACTCCCCCATCTTCTCACATTCTACTCCGCTCTCTTCTCACATTCTACTCCGCTCTCTTCTCACATTCTACTCCCCCATCTTCTCACATTCTACTCCGCTCTCTTCTCACATTCTACTCCCCCATCTTCTCACATTCTACTCCGCTCTCTTCTCACATTCTACTCCGCTCTCTTCTCACATTTTACTCCGCCATCTTCTCACATTCTACTCCGCTCTCTTCTCACATTCTACTCCGCCCTCTTCTCACATTCTACTCCACTCTCTTCTCACATTCTACTCCGCCCTCTTCTCACATTCTACTCCACTCTCTTCTCACATTCTACTCCGCTCTCTTCTCACATTCTACTCCCCCATCTTCTCACATTTTACTCCGCTCTCTTCTCACATTTTACTCCGCCCTCTTCACACATTCTACTCCGCTCTCTTCTCACATTCTACTCCGCTCTCTTCTCACATTCTACTCCGCCATCTTCTCACATTCTACTCCGCCATCTTCTCACATTCTACTCCGCCATCTTCTCACATTCTACTCCGCTCTTTTCTCACATTCTACTCCGCTCTCTTCTCACATTCTACTCCGCCCTCTTCACACATTCTACTCCGCTCTCTTCTCACATTCTACTCCGCTCTCTTCTCACATTCTACTCCGCCATCTTCTCACATTCTACTCCGCCATCTTCTCACATTCTACTCCGCTCTCTTCTCACATTCTACTCCGCTCTCTTCTCACATTCTACTCCGCCCTCTCCTCACATTATACTCCGCTCTCTTCTCACATTCTACTCCGCCATCTTCTCACATTCTACTCCGCCATCTTCTCACATTCTACTCCGCCATCTTCTCACATTCTACTCCGCTCTCTTCTCACATTCTACTCCGCTCTCTTCTCACATTCTACTCCGCCCTCTCCTCACATTATACTCCGCCCTCTTCTCACATTCTACTCCGCTCTCTTCTCACATTCTACTCCGCTCTCTTCTCACATTCTACTCCGCCCTCTCCTCACATTATACTCCGCCCTATTCTCACATTCTACTCCGCTCTACTCTACTCCGCCCCCATTCAGACTCTACTCCGCCCCCTATTCAGACTCTACTCCGCCCCTTACCGCCCCCTCAATCAACAGCAATCAGCCTACCACGAGCCAGTCGAACTATTCGGTGACCCCGTAGGCGGTTTAGCCGAGGCGATCTGCTGTGCAGCTGCCGACACGGGCTCGCGCTGTTCGCCAGACTTCTCCGTCATCCGCTGACGGCACAGGTCGCGATAATCCGCATCGCCCCCGGTGGCAAACGGAGCCGTCAGGTCGCGCAGACGCCACTTGGACGAGCGGACGCGTTGAACCAGAAAAATGACGAATAGCGCGGCGATCATGAGCAGGACGAGGCCGCAGACCAGCAGGGTGCTGGTGATTCGAGCTTGCTGGTCAGAGTCCATGCCCAGCTCTGCCACTTCCACTCGGTTTTGCTTTTTGAACAGTTTAGTGAGAGAAGATTATTTTTCAAAACAAGAACAGAATTTTCGTCTCCATTATACTACTAAATAAATGTCAAATCAGTAGAGCATACGGCGCACTTACTGGCTGTCCAAAGCCGTAGCTGGTCCACTTCATGAGTCCATTGGCCGACAATTGGCTAGCCGTTGTCTTGTTGTCTGTTTTTGAAGGATCAAAGTGTTTTAAAAAAAATTTTCAAATAGAATTTTTAGTTAATTTGCCTGAATGGCTTTTGAATTTAAAAGACATTGGGGTTTTTTGCCATAGACAATTGATTATAATTAGTACAAGGACACCTTAAGTAGAAGGACGGGACACTTCGTTTCTTGGAAAGTTTTTGCGAAAAAAATACGCTACTGAGATAGGAAATTTGCAGATTTTCAACAAAAAAATAAAGATGGCGCTTGATTGGAAGCAGATGTTCAGCTTTTGATACGTCTTTCCTGTCTTCTTGATTTTCTATCAATCAGTATTTTGGATAATTTTGCTGGTCCAGTCACATGTCAATGTCCAATTCTCTCTGGATTGGCGATTTGTCATTTAGTAGTTTTTGACGAAAGTGAATCAACATCAATAAAAATAATAGGAAGATCAATTTTTCACAAATTAAGACGTTCGATTTTCGATAGAGTAAGAAGGCAGGAAACGCATATCAAAAGATGAGATTTGTATCTGCTTCCAATCGAGCGCAATCTTTAATTTTTTGTTGAAAAACTGCAAATTTCCCATCTCCGTTCGGTATTTTTTTCGCGAAGATTTGACTTAAAAATTTTTCCTAGAAACGATCCAGTGTCCCGTCCGTCTACTTAATGTGTCCTTGAGTTAGAATTGCATTAGGAACACGTTCTTGATAGCTAAAAGTTTTGGAAATATTTCGATTTTATCCTTGATGAACTACTGTCAATACTATAACAAAATTGTTCATACCGAATATCTTTTCAATATCCGAAGCTTTAGCTAGCGGTGCAAGCTTAAAGTACACCTCGCTACTCGATGTGTTGACTCTGAAATTGAAATTTTTGCAGCGAAAAATTATTTCATGGTTACACTAATACTTAGTACTATTAATTTAAGATTCGTAGGAAAAATTCTTACAGAAATTCGTCTGCAACGATTGCTCCACCAGCCAGTTGATTTAGTCGCCCGATGAAGCCAGCAATGTCTTTCTCTCGAAATGAGCTTAAAGGTTAACAGTGATTTTGTTAAATATTCAATAAGTAAAAATTGTTCACACTTATTAACTAAAAAACGGAGCTTATAACTTCAATAACTTTTTGATGAACTCATGAACACAATAATAAACTCATGAACTCATAACTGAACTCACGAACTCTCTAAAAAAATCATTCATAAACTCCCTAATAAACCCACGAACTCACAAATAAACTCATTAACTCAATAATAAACTCATGAAGTCACTACTTAACTGAATTCAGCCTAGTAAAAAGCGCATGAACTCACTGATAAATTTACTGACTTACTAATAAACTCATGAACTCACTGATAAACTCATTAACTCACTAATAAACTCATGAACTCACTGATAAACTCATTAACTCACTAATAAACTCATGAACTCCCTGATAAACTAATTAACCCAATAATAAACTCATGAACTTAATAAACGCATGAAATCACTAAAAAACCCATGAACTCAGTAAAGAAAATTTTATTATCACAGAATTATGGCATCTAATGGCCTTTTAAGCTCATGAATTCAGGATATCACGAAAACTACTAATGAGCTCACGCACCTGGGCTTTTCAAATCGCACAAACAGGGTGCTGGCGTCGATAAAAGTTGGATCCGCTTGACGCTTCGACGGCGGCCTGTCTCGAGCGTGCGTCGATTGGATTTTATGCATTCGAATACGCTGGTGCGGTTTCGTTTTGTGCACTTTGGACCGCCTTGGAGGTGGAGCTTGCGGCGGCTTTGGCGGCGGCAGCCGAGGAGGCGGAGGCGGAGGCTGCGACTCTTCATCCTCGTCTTTGTTGTTGTAGTCAGGCAATTCATTGTCCGAGTCAATCGTCTCTCCAGGCATGTTCAACAATTCCGTCTCAAATGGATGCTCAACCCTGGGCCTCTCTTGCGAATCGTCTATGGCCCGATCGGGTTCTAGGATATATAAATGTTCAAATCCTTAAGCACTACTATCAGTAATAGAACTGAGTAGTGTTTTAAACGAAAAGCTGCTAATTACTGTTTGAGAGAGGGAATTATAAATAGCAAGAGCAGGGCATTAACTCAGCTTTGACATGATTTATCGCCACTGTGCGGGCAGGGCGCTTTTGTGCGCCTGTCGGAATAATTTTAAACTGACAATGTAGTTTTAAAAAAGTTAGATTCTGATAATACATAGCCTGCCAATATTTACTGCTTTTACTGCTTTCAGCACGCACGGAAAATCCTGACGGATGCAAGTTGAAAGGAGTAAAAAAATCCCGAAAACTCCCTTTACTTTACTGTCAGTCATCCATCCTTAACAGACCTCCCCTCGCTAAAGCCCCTGCCCAACCTTAGCCTCAGGGAATCATTTTTCCCTGCTTTAGGGATAAGCCTTGGGAGCAAGCTCCGCCATCACATATACAGTCATGCAGCATCAAAGGAGGAAATGAGAAAAAAAGCCATATAGGGGAAGAGAGAACTAGCGGAGGCAGGGATGCAGAGGAGCATCAGTTCGTCTCTCTTCCTCCTCATCACTCTAAATCTCTCTTCCCCCTTTATAATCCTTCACCCCTATACAGAAGTCCAGCAGAGGCGAGTACATACAAGCCGTTGCACATCTGGTCCCATGCAGCTGCACGAGTGGCTACATGCTTCGCCCAGAGGTGTACAAATTCGTCTCAAAAGTAGTACTCACGAAGCTGAGAGAGAGAGAGAGAGAGATTGAGAGAGATGCACTTACTTCAGTTACATCCCTCTCTGCCTGCCTGTCTCTCCCTAGCTTCAAGCCTATCCCAGTATTGAGTCTATTCTCAGCTGCATAACAGTCGGGTAAGGTGGGTTAGGGGGCGCGCCCGAGACGCACAGTTCGTCCTATTTAGGAAGGCTCGGTTCGGGTAGGGATTTTTACAGACCCTACGAGTATTACAGACACGAAGGAAACGCGTGCGCGCGATGAAGGAGAGGCAGAATGAGAAGCTGGGGGTCAGACTGGAGTAGCGTGGGTGGCAGGATCCGGAGCCTCCTTATTCCCCATACTCTCTAAATTTCCTATCTCCCCATCTGCTGGTCGGCATCTTACTGAAAAAATGACGTTATTAGTAGCTCGCCTGAGATGGCGGGGACAAAAAAATTGATGGATTCTCGTGTTTTGTAGCTAAGTAAGGAGTTATTGACATTCGCTTGGACTAATAGTACATTTGCCTTTCCATTTCCATTTAGCCTTAGAGCTGAGCTTCCTTTGAGGTAAAAATTCCATATTTAAATAGGATTTAGCGCTTAGTTTTGTCAAACAAAATTTATTCATAGAAATCTAATTTAAAGAATCAGTTTTTTTGTTTAATATCTCACGCATCGAAAGGCATTGCTTTCAAACAAGCATTTTTACTTTCGATTCGAGCGGCACACTACCATAAATTCTAATTTTTTTTCTGCCCTTAGCCTCGTCATTCTCCGCCCCCTCCATCTTAGTCTCTTTACGCCCCCTCCATCTCAGTCTCTATCCACCCCCCATCTCAGTCTCTTTCCGCCCCCTCCATCTCAGCCTCTATCCGCCCCCTCCATCTCAGTCTCTATCCGCCCCCCCATCTCAGTCTCTTTCCGCCCCTCCATCTCAGTCTCTTTCCGCCCCTCCATCTCAGTCTCTATCCGCCCCCTCCATCTCTGTCTCTATCCGCCCCCTCCATCTCAGCCTCTTTCCTCCCCCTGCATCTCAGTCTCTTTCGTCCCTCTACATCTCAGTCTCTTTCTCTAATCAATCAATCTCGTCCTTTACAATCCCTGATTCAGATTAACATAAGTAAATGCGTAAATGCACAACGAAGTCTAGAAAATTAAACACTATTAAGAAGAAGAAGACACTCTTCTCACCTTGTTCCAACTTGTCGTCAAGGGCTACAGGGATCTCAGCAACTGTTTGAATTTTTTCGATTGGCTCGCTTATTTTCTGATGATCTTGTTTTATTTCTTGTTCTTCAACGGAATTTGGAATCTTCCTTAAATTGTGCTCGTCAAACTGACGCCTCTTCCAGTCATCTACAGAGTGATCAAATGAAGTAAGATACTTTTGATCAACAGCTCATCAACTGCTCAGTCCTGACGGGCTGGGTGGGCCGCTACACCTAACTCTAGATTTTTCCCGAAACTGCAACCCGATCTCAGCTAGGTGGACTAAAGCAATCTCGGATCAAGTGCCTCGCTAAACGGCATAAAGGGCATAAATAGTGGGACTCGAACCTACGACCTAACTCACCCAAAATTCGGTCTGCCACTCTCAGTTCGGCTTCTTCAGCATCAGATGCCATCCTCGCCGGCAATCTTTTCTCCGGTATGTCCAACTGGAACTGGTACTTCTCGCGCTGCAACAGTTCCAAACGTTTCTCCAGTCGACTCAAAAAATTCAAATCGCGTTCGGCAGTCTGGCCGGGTTGTTCGATTTTTTCGAAATGACGGCACACGCTGAGATCGGTTGGAATCTCCATGCTAATTTGAGACAATTAGAGATGATTTAGTAATTATATCGGCTGTATAAATCATGGATAATTGGTGTCCAGAATTTTCAAAAGAAAACAAAGCCAACCCCGAGCGATTATGATTTACCTCCCGCAGATGAGAGCGGCCCTGACGCAGCACTGCGTGTAGCGATGGTGCCAGGTGTAGTTTCTATCTAATAGGGAGGCCAAAATTGTTCGCAAGTCCCGGCGCAGCTGAGCCGGCAGTCGATAAGCGAATCTGGCTTTGTCCGAATACTGGGCGATGCAGGTGCCGAAGAGACCGTCTAAGAAATTAGCGAGAAAATTTTTTTCTTATTTGCAGCTGATCCTCGAAAACGAGAAAAAAATTCTCGGTAAATTTTTTTCTACAAACCATCCATGCAATCGTCGTCCATCGAGCAGACATCTTTGTCGTACAAGCAGCCTGAAAATATTGATATTGTTTAATAATTTATTTAAATAATTTTCTAATAAACAAATGCGTGCGTTATTTTCATATTTTGACGAGATACATATATAAGTAGAAAAATTGAATGTACTGATACTCATTTCATCAAATTATGTTTGCCCTCAATCAACACGTATCACATTTAACTTACCAACATTCTGATTCTCTATAAGTTCAAGCTGTGACTCAAACTCTCGTTTAAAATTTTCTTCGAAATTTTGCTGCGCAATATTTTCGAGTGGTGAACCGAGCGCAGTCGAAATTAATAGAATGAAAGTTAACTTCTGGCTCACTTGCAGAGCCATTGTCAGAGAAATATTTATCGCTGTTGTTAAAACAGCGGCATTTCTTACGAGGCTGCCGACAATGCAATATATAATTTATCGGAAAATCAATTGTGGCCCCAAACGCGCGGCAGCAGATTGTAAACCAGATTTGCAGTGGGTTTAAATACGAGAAAAAATTATCGATAACTTTAGTGTCGTACATTGCTTTGTTAGACAAATTTTTTGTATAAATATTTTTTGTAATTGTCTCAGGAACAATATACATTACAAAAACGTTTTATCTATTTTAAAAAACTTAACTTTTGTTTTAACTTAATTTTCGTAGAAAATTAAGAAACAAAAAATTCAAATTTACGTAAAATAACTGCAAAAAAGCACCATTATATTTTCAGTTCAGATTGTTGTTGCTTGATTGTTAAAATCTAAGCAGAGAAGTCAAGTAAATAAGAGCAAATCACATTGTGATTTAATTATTTTTGATAAGAAATCAGCATCGGCAAACGCTTGTTATGGCTCATCGAGTTTCTCAGCTTGTGAAATCTTCTAATTATTTTTCTTCGTTCAGATTGGCATTCAGGTATTATCGGTTATCAGATTCTATGTGTATTCATTAATAATAGTTTATAAACAAATCGAGTTTTTGTTTCGGCATGCTTGGATTTGTTATATTTTGTTTTTAGATGTCAATATTGGATGTCTATAATATGTATTTGAATTTAAGTTAGTCATAGTTAGGCTTATCTACTATACTATCTGCATATATTTGTTTTATCAGAGTAAGGTTGGACTGTTTTTTATATTAAGCCTAATGTCTAATGTGTCTTATGCTTATTTGTCATTGGATAAAGCATTGTCAACAAAACAAGACATTTTTTATTTTCTTAATTTCTTCAATTGATACTTGATATTTCCTATACTTGATATTAGTATACTAGGAAAAAATTGTAAAACCCTATTTGGTTCTTTGATCTCTTGTTTGGTTGATTATAATGCTATAACAGGTTATAGGACAAGTTGGTGATAAGACATTTTTGTAAAAGTCACTTTAGTGGCAACTTGCTTTGAATTTTTTCACTTTTAGCCTAACTAAGTATAATTTTTTGTAATATGCAAGGCAGTATAATTGTGATTGTGCAGCTGATAGTAATATTAATTTTTATACATTTGCCTTTGCATTTCTATTATAGCAATAAATTCTCAAAACCTTCTTATCTTTCTGATATCACAGAATCAATTAAGGCTAGTTTAATAATAATTGGATAAATATAGTCCATGTTGTATTTGTTAAGTTTAAAATTTTTTTTTGCATATGCACTTTTTAATGCCAATTTTTTTCAGTTTAAACTACATGATCCTGACTATGGCTATGGCTTATAATTAAATAGCAAAATAATTCAATTATGGCAAATAAGCTTTAGAATTTCCAAATAACTAATGATATTCAGCTCAAATGCCAATGAAAAATGGTACTATGTTTGTTAAAAGTAGATAATTTTTTGATTGCTTATATATGAACTTATAGAGAGCAACTATATTTTATGGATAAAAGTCTATGTAGTCTGCATTTTCATGAAGTTATTTGAGTTGTAATTTTCTCATTTATTTTAAATGATACAAATGGAATGCTTGTTTGTTTTTACTGACTTTAGCTTGATAATAGTAAAACTAGGATTATGTGGTTTTGTGAATAGTATACTGTTTTATTGACTATATTTTTGTAACAAGATAAATGGATAATAGCAAATAAAAAACTATTATTTTTTCGAACTAAATATTACTTAGTCTCAAATTTAAAATTATAATATTTAGCTGCAATAAAATCCAGTAATTCGAATTTTTCTTGCTTTCTACTCTAAGTAGCCAAGAAAGAAAAAAATACTTCTATATAAAAATTTTCTTTTTTTGAAACGCAGGCACTGCAGCACTGGTGCCGGCACTGGTAGCGGCAACAGCAGCAGCAGCAGCGGCGGCGGCAGTATCAAACACTACTCCAGTATCGACGAGAAAGACGTGGCAAGAGAGGAAGAATACAAAAAGCACCAGGCCGATCGCAAGCTGACGTCACCCTGGACCCTGTCCGAGGAGGAGAAACAGGCCTCCGTCAAACTGCGCCTAGTCAAATATCGAATTCGAGACAACGAGGTTGATAAAGAGGCGCCGGCTTTAGTTGAACGCCGAGTCGAGCCCGGGACCACAGTAACAGTGCCGGCTAAAGAAGATGTGACGCCTTTGTCCGGCGTGCCTGAGGAGCACATCAAAACTCGCCACGTTCGCATCTATTGTCCAACTAGGTGAGTTTATTGACTTGCGCAAAACAATTCCTAAATTGATAAGGCACAATATAATCTACTCTGAAACCAGCTGTGTATCTGTTCTTTATCGCAATAAAAAAATCTACCTAAAACCATCCTGAAATCTACCATAAAACAACCATTAAAATATCTTAAATCATCGTAATATACCACAAAACTTTCCTAAAATCTACAAAGTTACAAGTATGAAGCTACATTAAAATCTAACCTAAATCCTCCTGATATTCACTATAAATCCACACTAAAAAACAGCATTAAAATGTCCTTGAATGCACCACAAAACCGCCCCTAAAATCCACAAAAAACCGTCCTTAAATCCACCTCAAAGCCGCTCCTAAAATCCACCACAAAACCGCCCCTAAAATCCACCAAAACCGCCCCTAAAATCCACAAAAAAGCGTCCTTAAATCCACCTCAAAGCCGCTCCTAAAATCCACCACAAAACCGCCCCTAAAATCCACCAAAACCGCCCCTAAAATCCACCAAAACCGTCCTTAAATCCACCTCAAAGCCGCTCCTAAAATCCACCACAAAACCGCCCCTAAAATCCACCAAAACCGTCCTTAAATCCACCTCAAAGCCGCTCCTAAAATCCACCACAAAACCGCCCCTAAAATCCACCAAAACCGTCCTTAAATCCAGCACAAAACCGCCCCTAAAATCCGCCACAAAACCGCCCCTAAAATCCACCAAAACCGTCCTTAAATCCAGCACAAAACCGCCCCTAAAATCCACCACAAAACCGGCCCTGAAATCCACCACAAAACCGCCCCTAAAATCCACCAAAACCGCCCCTAAAATCCACCAAAACCGTCCTTAAATCCACCTCAAAGCCGCTCCTAAAATCCACCACAAAACCGCCCCTAAAATCCACCAAAACCGTCCTTAAATCCAGCACAAAACCGCCCCTAAAATCCGCCACAAAACCGCCCCTAAAATCCACCAAAACCGTCCTTAAATCCAGCACAAAACCGCCCCTAAAATCCACCACAAAACCGGCCCTGAAATCCACCACAAAACCGCCTTAAATCTACCAAAGAACCGCCCCTAAAATCCGCCCTCAATGTTGAACCCAACGCGCCTCAGATCGGTCACCCAGTCCGGCTCCCACGGCACCAAAAATTGGTGCATCGAATTCGACGGACGCGAACGCTGGGAAAATCCCCTAATGGGATGGACCAGTTCCGCCGATCCCCTGTCCACTATGGCTATCAGCTTTGCCAGCTCCGAGGAGGCAGCCGAGTTCTGCGAACGCAACGGCTGGGCCTATTACATCGAGGAGAGGCGGGTGCCGCCACTGAAGCCCAAATCATACGGCGCCAATTTCAGTTGGGATAAGCGAACTCGGCGATCTACTAAGTGAAAATGAGATTGGATGATGCGTCTAAGCTTTGATGAAAAGTTGACTAAATGAATTAACTATGCTTGCTTTAGCTTTAGATTGTCATAATACAAATGAAATCCTTAAGTTCCCGCTCCCCCTATCAACTGGAGATTGTTTTCTTTTCCCCGTTTCTGTTTTCAGTTTCAGTAATAATAAAATATGTAACTGCCAGTTTAACAAACAAAATCAATAAATTGTATAGCTGGCGTTGTTGTCTAATATTTAAAGTTTGAAATATTTTACAACTAGATGTTTGTTATACTCGTCGTTTAATGTGTTTATTTTCATTGAAGATTCGGCAATTAGTTGAACAAAAAAACTGTCGGTGATCAAGCTGGAAATCACTAATCCAAGACTCGATGTCATGTTACACATTCTTAAATTTTTAACCCAATTTTTCATCTTTACATCGGAAAATTACTAATAAAAACCCGTGTTATCTACTTTTAGTAGAATTCATTAATTATAACCGAAGAACTTTTCCTTGTTTTGCAAGCTGCGTCGAGAGAAAAAAAAAGAACTTGCTGAAAAGTTGAAAATTTTTATATCTGAAAAACTAGATTTTGATAAGCAAATTCTGTCTATAAATTTTGCACTTCAGACCTTTAATATAATTGTATATGTAATAATGCCAGGAAATTAAATTGCATTCTTAACTACAGTAAACAGTTGACCAACAACAGATGTTAGCTATTTTGCAGTGCGTCATGCGAATTAACTGTACACGTAGTAGAGCAACTTTGCGGCCTGTGGATCATTTTGTCATTAGCTACTAAACTAAATATTTGTTAAAGGCAACGGCATTAAATGGATACATAGCCATTAGAACTTCAACGATTCCGTTGAACACACTCAATGGTTTTGATGTGATTCGTATTAAAAATCTAATTGACAGCTTTGTAGGTGACTCTGTACTAATGTACATTTAGGCGCCTCTGTACTAATCTACATGTACATTTAGGCGCCTCTGTACTAATCTACATGTACATGCAGGCGCCTCTGTACTAATCTACATGTAAATGCAGGCGCTCCTGTAATCAGTACTAATCTAGGCACCGATGTATTGATATTTGTGTCCCATTTTTGTTGTTTTGCTTAATTTTGGGGCGCTCAGGTTTAGAAACGTATGTCTTGAATAGACAGGTAAAAGTCTTCTAAAAAAACTTCTCTGTCAATATCTTCTATTGTTAATCTTCCTATTCCATTAGTTTTTTTTTTAATTTGCATGTAAAAGTTCAAATAAAAACCAAAAAAGCAGCCCTTCTAATTACGTTGTGTATTATAAGTGTTTTGTCCACTAGTATTAGCCAGTCTTGTCTAGTATACTGTCGTTTTGAGGGGTTGCGCATAGCTTAGTACGAAATTGCACGGCTGTTTGACGAAAATGTTTCCATCTCTATACACAATAAAGCATCGTGCAGTCTTTCTGTCTCAATATCGTGCTGTCTCAATAATACCCATAAGTTTTGCACGACGGCCATAAATAGGCATGCAAGTATGATATAGCCATAGCTCGTAGCCCATAGTGTAGTTATGTGCACGCGACTATCACCTCTTCATACCCAGCTTTCGGTAGGCCATTGTTGACTATAACACTCCTTTAGACTATAGCTTTCTAGTATTTTGGAGCATTCGTACTGGGGGGTGGGGGAGACATATGCAACAACAAAAGCCAAGAACACATTGGAACCTCTACTAGCACAATAGACCTGATCTCTCTCATTCAATGTGCATAGCTGCGTAGCTGTATAACTCAGGGGTTTAGCCTGTAATAATGGGGAGTGAGTCAGCACAGCACGACACAGCACCGCAGATTTTTGTTAAAGAAAAGCTTCTTCTGGCCTCGTAGATTTATTTTCTCTATTCTTCTCCGTGCCCGGGGAGGACTAAAGAATTTGCTTAATATGGTTGAATATGGTTGCTCACTGAAAAGCTATACAGCCTATACATATTAGCACATTTATATTGTGTATCTATATAGTATTTGGGTGCGCAATTTATTTAAGCAAGACAAGCTCTTGCTGAGATGCAAATGCGTATAAGGCGGAAAATATAGCTAAAGAGACGTTATCATCTAAAAATCTCATATGGAAAGCGAAGTGTGTGCCAGGAAAAAAAATTGGGGCTATAAATTTTAATGCGGAAAGACAAGGCTGGTGCTTGGTTTCGTATCGATTTAATTGAAGAAGAGCGATTTTTTAATGTAGAACTGCGCATCAAGTCTGGATCTGACTATTTTTTTGGGGCATTGGTACGTTATTTTAGCAGAAAATTTTATCAAAGCAAAAGCCACTCATTTGGATTGTTCATTTCTTATCCAAAAACAGTTTTGCATATATATTTTCTTGTAACAAAACGGATTACTGTAAAGCACTAAACAAAAGCAGATAATGATTGTTTTAATTAAAAAAACAGAGCAGCTGAATTCATATGCAAGGAGATATGGTGTCATTACAAAGCAGGTAAAATAGCATTTGATTGTTGGCAAAAGACATTTCATGCGTCATAAATATATTATTGAGATTCATTTTAATAAAAACAACTACTAATTAATAGCACGAAAAATTTTAACTAAAACAAACGCTGCTCCAACGTACATAAGCTGAAATTTCTAAGCTTAATTAAATTAGCATATATTAGCCAAGAAATGCGCAGTTAGCACTCAAAGCAAATGAATTTAACTAGCAATATTAACTATATAGTTAGATTTTGCCGGTCAAGAACAACGTGCACTCAAATGATTCGTTAATAATGAAACAAATTTATTTGACGCGGGAGATTTTTCTAATGAGTTGAAGCTGAATAAAGCACCACAGATACTACAGTTACTCGTATCACTGCAAATAATTACATTTGTAACCGAGTGTACAAGGTAAAACTCCGTTATAAATACGCTAAAATACAGCGTAAAAAAATCCAAGTACATTATTATTCACTAAAAAACAGTAACATGCAAAGTAAAACAAAGTCATTGAAGCCTTGAAAATAAGGCGCACCAATCAGACAAAGTGAAACATTCATTTGGATTTTGCTTTCAACAAGATCGGGCGCACAAACACACGAGAAGCCTGCTTACATCATGTTATTGTGCAACATTGTTTCAGTATATATAATAAAAAAGGCACTTTAGTAGCTCAATAATGTAGCATTAAAACAAAACTAAACGGTTGCCTCGTTGCCCTGAGCGGCTTCAAACACCTCTTTCTTACGCGGATCGTTCTGGTAGCCGCCAATAAACGAGCCCTGTTCGCCGAATTCTTCTGCGCAAAATTAAAAAAATGTTGGCATCAATAACTTTTTTTACCTTGGAAGCAGCATAACTATAGAAATGCACAAGATTTAAGAAAACAACTTACTGAAATCAATATCATCCTTGTACTGGTCCAGCTCTTTATCGTCTCCGCTACCTACGGAGAGACTGGAGCCCAGTGACATTCGATTTCCCTGCAATGGGACAACTTCAGCGTTGCCATCCTCTTCTCCAGCTTGATTCGGCACCCGCTGATACTCCTTGAAGACCTCGGCTTTTGCCTCCTCCTTTGGATTGTTGCCTCGTTGGATTTCTTTTTCCTCGACTAGGTAAGCCCGTTCAGGCTTCCGACGCGCAAAGTAGACAATCAGAATGATGCCGATGATGAGAAAGATAATGGCGATGGCCACGCCAATGATTATGCTGTTGGCTGAAGTCACAGGTGTTGGCTCAGTGGGCATTGTGAAAGTCAGCGCTACTGAAAGGAACTTCAATGATGATTCGATGTCGAAGTCAGTCGAATAGAAGCAAAGCTTCTCGCTTCGACAGTCCCATTCACCCAGAGCGGCTATCGGCGTTCCATGATGCTCCTTGTCCAGCTTCATGTTGGCAATGTTTGCGTCGCTTTTGTAGAGGAAGTTGTACACAGGAGTAAGCTTCTTGCGCTTTACTAGCTCCTTTGCTACTTCACTATCTTTGTCATTGATTGGCTTGATTGTATAGGCCAGGCGCTGAGATGAGTTCGTCTCCGAGATCTGCGAAGCATTGTTGTTGAACAGTATCCTCACATCGTTGAGCCTGTCATTGTCCAGTCGGAGATAGGACACAACGCGGACTCCGATGCTCGTCAGGTAGGCCATGAACTCGTCGGTGAGACTGAACTCGAAGGACGCACCATTTTTTAATCCGCAGTTCTGCACCGAGCAGTTATTGCTGGGGTTAAGTACAAAATGTTTTCGCGAAGGTCTGGGAATGAAAACCACGTCGCCTCCGCTCTGAACTTTGTAGGTCGGCATTCCAACCATCATCGACTCGGAGCGATCGATTGACACGTCGCATACGAATCTGTGCGTGAAGTTTGTTCCGAAAGTTGTGTATATCGGTGGAACTTTCATAACAGTCGCCTCCAAACTCTTAGCATCCTTTCCAACAGAGGTCTCGTTCAAAAAGAAATTTTTGGCGTCTGTGTTCACCTTGGAACGAAATCCTTCGAGATTTAGTTTAGTCCACGCGTGACTGCCTCCGACTGTGGTCACAAAGTAAAACACAGGCTCGACACGGACAGTTTCCAGGCTGGCGAAATACACTGTGCAGCTGTATGAAAGGTACTCTCCTTCAATGGCGTACACCCTGTCTGGCAAAAGTCCAGTAATTTTCGTGTGACCATCAGATCGAAATTTCTCAGTCATAAATTGAGGAAGAGAGATTACTTTTACGTTGAAGTTAAAAGACCTTGAGCCCGCTTCGCATCGGTACACGCCAGAGTGACTGTTTGTCAACGTGTGAGGGAACTCAACGATATTTCCTGTCTTTGATATTCTCAGGCCGTCCACGTACGTCCAGTCATCGCCAGATCCAACCATCTGGATACCGTTTTTGAAGAAGCGGAACACCTCGGTCTTGTCGTTGCAGATGATTGGGCACACGATGGCGGTGTAGTCCATGCCTGATAGAATCGTTACATTTGGGCTTGTTCCTCCGACAACCTCACAGGCTTTTACTGTTGAGGGACAGGTCGAGTAGGATGTTTCACTGATCGGAACCCGCTGCTGCACAGCTTCAGTCCTCTGATACGGTTCCACCTCTCCAGAGAAGGAAACAATCGAGCAGATTCCTATGGATGTTGCTGGCTTCTTCTCGTCGTAAAATCTCTTTACTTCGCTCCTCAGACCGCAAGTCGAGTACCACAGCTTTCCATCATCGATGTTAAGCTTCATCAGCTTCTGAAACTGCTGGTTCTCATTATCCAGTTTCGAATTGTAATTCACAAACATGATGGACTTTCCCATTTGAAAAGTCAGACAAGAGCCAGCGTCAAAGTACAAAATGGAGCCGAGATTCATCTTTGCCTTGAAGAAGTCGGGAGCATCCTTCAGTACTTGACTGATTGCCGGATCAAGGAACTGAATTTTATCGAATCCCGATGTTCCCGTAGACGTCTGCTTCATGTAAGTAACTGCTTCATCAGTCAGAAATCTTTTGTTGTATGCTGTACTTGCAGATGGCGAGCTAAAACTGCTGATGGCGTCCAGACTCCACACAAATAGCCTATTAGACAGAAGAGTTCCTGTCGAGTATTCAACTTTCACATAGAGCTCGATTCGCTCTCTGAACACTTCCGTGTAGCTAAGCTTGGAGGATCCCATCTTGAGTTGGAAATCATCCTCACTGCCTGGCGATTTTATGGTGGACAGCTGGAAGGAGATTGTGCTGGAGCACCTGTCAGATGTTGACGTCGTGGCTAGAGAGCTGAGATCGATGGTTTCTTCAACAGAGCTCTTGGGACACTTGTAGATAAGCAGGCGCTTCATGCCGGTGCCGGTGTCACCATCAACCTTCACTCGAATTAGAATTTTTTTCGTTTCACTAAGAATTGCCAGCATGTTGGAGCCGCCAACCTCCCAAACATCATCCCACGTAAGCATAATTTTTTTCGTTGTTGGATAGATAAAACGAGGCATCTCTTGACTTGCTAGGGTGAACGTTGTCACAGCCGCCAACAGTATTAATTTGTTTGCCAGCATTGTTTTCTGTGGGTTGATAAAGTTGATATTTAATTGCCGATTAAATCATATAAGATAAAATCTATATAGAAAATTAGAATCATATTTTGCCTAAATTATAGCAAAGAGATATTTTTAATAATAAATCTTAATAAAAAATACTCAAATTAATAATAAAATAATTGATTTCAATAAATCAAACATAAAATTACATAGTAGTTCAACACCAAAGTTGTCCAATTGATTAAGCACACCCAATGATATGTGAAACCTAAATTTAGGTACATAACAAATTAAAAATAATTATAATTTCAGCTAGCAAAACCATAAGTTGTAGGTAAGAAAAATATCTTCCAGATTACACAATTCATGCTGATATTAAGACTAAGCTAAGTTTAACAAAATATTCTTATAAATTCAAAACAGTTATAAGCTGTAAGTTTGGTCCTAGTTTGCTCTTGTGTAATTTTGAATATAAAAGACACTATTAAATTTCTTTATAGACGAAAATCAATTTTTAGAGAAAAAATCACAAAGCAAAATTTAATAGTTTAATAGTTTAATAGATTAACCTTATTTTTGCAAATAATTATTGAGCTAACGTAAGTAATTACTATAATTTTGAGAATTGTTAACAAAGAAAGTAAGAAAGTTCAGTTCAGAGTACTAGTTAATAACGCAAAAAACTATATTTTAGTCCAAGCTATGCAACTAAAATGCACCTTCAAAATTTAACTACTCATATACTTCTCAGCATAAGCATTAGATTAATTACAGCCTTTATCTTAAATCTTATACCTAGATTAAGATAAATAGGATTGATAACAGTTTATCTTTGACCAAATAAAGGATAAAAACAAATACGGAAATGAAGAGTCCTAGTGGGTAAAAAATTCACACACCGTTAAAGAGAAATTAGAACAAGATCAGCGGCTGTTCCGGACATGGCGAAACTATTTAAATATGCTGTCAGATCTGAAATTTTGAAGCGAATAGCGATTATTTATTAACTTTTTAAATTTAAATTACTAAATTTGTAAAGTATGCTGCTCATAAGTGTTCACACAGCAAGATACGTTAAAAAATTTTGCGCAAAGCTTTGTTAAAATATTTTATCGCAAAAGATTCGAGAGCCGTCATTTTTTAATCAATGCTACCAATTGCAACTTGCCTACCAAAAATTAAGTGCTACGTAAATAAATAGAATTAAATCTATTAACTTCTAGTGAACTATATACTCTCTTAATAAGCTCTCGATTGCATGGTGCAACATATTGGTACAATGCCTTTATGGGCCAATTATTTTTTAAGGGTTGCTGCTCGATCAGAAATATTGTATTTTGAAACCGTCACTTCGTGCATCCATTCTTCACTACTGCATGTCGATTCAAATTTAACCATTGTCTTTATAGCCATTTCAGTTATAAACTCATTAACGAATAGTATTTACAAGAATTTACTAAATCTAGCCACACTTGTAATTACCATTAGGTGGACGGACGCATATCAATCAATACGTAAATAAATAAAGTGTCAAATTCCAGGGCCTCAGCCCCTATCTCTCCGGCCAGTCGGCTGGCGAAGGGTGTTGGACCACCTAGCCAGCAGCTGACCGTATCTTTTTAGCATCACTGATAGCCTGGAGTCTTGGTGCTTCACTTTAATACATGTACGTCATCCCCATTCCCAACCAATACAAAATCCTGGCTATGCCACCCGATAAAATAGATGTACATGTAGCAGTTGAACTTTTGTATTCGGATAGATTCTCCATGAATTAAAAAAACATAGTGCAATTTTGTACATTATTTGGAAACGGGTTTTGACATTTTTGATTCAGATGCGACGCAAAAATTCTTCAAAATTATTCGGTTTTTTTCAATATAGATAACATAAATAGGTCTGAATATATATGTATAAATATTATTCGTGCATTCACTTCCCATCTATATTTCCCACTTCCCACTAGTGTCTATAATTATAGAATTGCGCACTATTCTATAGCCATAGACTTACTCGTATAATTATTAAGTTGCTTTAGTACCAAACTAACGACAAAGTCCCCGCTATTTCATAAACTAAAAAAAGATTGGCCGATGCTGCTCATCTTTGTTCAATTATTCCGACCATTCACGCCATGTCGGATGAAATAGCCGGTGATGACTCCAGCTCTACATTCAGCCAGGTCGCCTATCTATTGATGCTGATGCTCAGGCTTAAATCGTGGAAGTTTCTCTTCTGGATTCTGTTGATACCAGCTCTGTTTATGAACTTTTTCATCATGCAAAAGCTAGAAAAGAAAAATCCAGACACGGCGTCAGGACCCAGCGTCAAATTGTTGTCAGCTGAACAAGCAGCCAAATGGAAAATTCTCCTTCCCCGACAAGCAGCCTCGGAAGCCAACTCAATGAAGGCGATAGCGCGAAGCAGAGGAGCAACTGGCAGCAGCGACTGGTTGACAGAGTGCAGTGAAACACAAGACTGCCAATCAAAATTTATGGAATCTATAATATCTCTCTCCGACGAAACTCGGGCATTTATGAAATTTGAAAGACGTCTCACCGAGTTCTATTGTTTAGACAGCTCTCGATCTGACCTAACCTGCTCCTACCTGTTTCATTTAATGCACCAGTCCATGGACTCAGCGGGGGCCACGGCTGCCTCAGTGTACAAAGACGTCAAGTTTGTGAAGCTCTATGACCGATACGAGACTGAAACGATGAAGAAAGAATGGTTGAAAGCGAAAATTGACGCGCCAGATTCGTTGTGTACAAGAACGGCTAAAAGTAGCGGCGCATTTTTCGACTATTTTCCGCGATATTTTATGTCACACGTGCTGGTGGTGACAGCGGCAATGACGCTCTACTTCACAGTTAGCACGCTGTCGTGTTTGGCCGGTCTCAAAGAGAACGGCTTTCTCCAGTTGATGTTCTGCAATGGCCTTTCGGTAGCGGCTTACTGGATTGTTGTGTGGCTAATCACAATTGTTGAACTCTTGGTAATGTCCATTTTATTTGTCATTTCGTATGGAGTTCAGTGTCCAGGCTTTTTCTCGGCAGACGGCCTAGTGACGTGCTTCTTTATCTTAATATGCTTCTTTGTGTTTCTAGCTTCACTTGGACTGCTCATGACAACATTGGTTGGTTCGTACTTTATCACGCTATTGGTCATGATATTTCTTAACGTGCTGATTGCATTTTTCGCACTCATACTGCGACAGCAAGTTTCATCGGCGGCTGGAAAATTTGGAAACCATGTAGCTGGGGCCATGATTATGCTGGTATTTCCTCCTGGCAACATAGTGGAGTACCTGCTAGAGGCTATGCTGCCAAAAAGTCCGATAAATAGACGGCCTTCAGGATACGAAGCGTACTATCAAAGTGTACAGATCCTACTATCTGCAATACCTATAATTACAATTGTATTAACAATCTACTTAGATTTCATAGTACAAAGTGGCAACGGTCTATGCTTGCCGGCATCCTATCCGTTCAATCCAAGCTTCTGGAATCCGCATCGACAGAAGCTCATCGAGATGGTTGACGATCAGCCGAAGCGGGCCAACATTGAGGCGACTGTTGGTACACCGGCTGTTATAGCTAACGACATTCACTTGACCTACCCGTCTCGATGCTGCGAAGCCAAGAAACAGCCGGTGCTCCGAGGAATCACTTGTGAGAATAATCAAAACTTTTTATCATATAACATACTTCGATCGCAAAAGAAATACAGTAAAATTTAAACAAAACATTTCACAACCCTTGCATTTCAGGCACGGTCTATCAGGGCCAGATTACCGCGCTCATCGGACACAACGGAGCCGGCAAGACCACCCTCATTCGTGTGCTCATGGGCGAGGAGATCCCGAGCAGCGGTGTCGCCGTCATCAACGGTCACCGGGTCACCGATCCCTATCAGCGACTCGCCCTCAGAGGCAGCGTCAGCATCTGCAAACAAGTCGACGTGTTGAGCAACTACTTGACCGTGATGGAGAGCATGAAGCTGACCCTCGTTGCTAAGGGATTCCGTCCCGATAGTCAGGTCGCAAAAGTGCTGGACATGATGAAGAGACTGGGTCTAGCCGGAAAAGAGAACGTCCAGGCTATGGATCTGAGCGGTGGTCAAATGCGCAAGGTGTGCAGCATAATCTGTCTGCTGGGCAATCCCAAGCTGGTGATCCTCGACGAGCCCACGAGCGGTCTGGACCCGGTGTCGAGGCGGAATCTGTGGCAGATCCTGCAGGACCACAAAGCGGGCCGGTCAATCATTCTGTGCACTCAGTTCATGGACGAGGCGGACATTCTGGCCGATCGCAAGATATTCTTGTCGGCTGGGAAGATAATCTGTGCAGGCTCGTCGATGTTTCTGAAGCACGCATTCGGCTGCTGCATTACAATTAACGTGTCGTTGAAGTCTACCGAATTTGCTAAGCCGCTACTGAAGATTCTGAAAAAAGTCAAGCTGGTTGGTCAATTGCAGACCGAGCTAATTCTGAATGTCTCCGCTGACAGACCGCAATTTCTTGCGGACGCTATCCAGGTCCTCGAAGAGCACAGCGATTGGGTTGAAGCATTCGGAGTGTCACAGGCCCAGTTGGACAGTATATTTATGCGGTTGAAAAACATCGACCTCGACAATATAGAAGCGTCATTTCGAACAAAGAAGCTCCGAAAAGCTGGCAGAAATGAGTGCGCTGAATCGGTCTTAACTCCGGTAAATTATGAGGCTCTGTACAACTTTGAATCCAAGGCACCAATTTTAGCCTCCCAAAGGCAACAATTTTTCACTCTGTTGGCTATGAATTTGAATAGACAGACAAAACTCGGAGTGAAGTTTTGTTTCAGATTCATTTTCCCCATAATTCTTGTCTTATTTATCGCCTTGATGGTCGACAGCGAGAGAGCCGAAGAGGCAGAAGCCGAACTTAATGCCAAACCCGGCAGCAAAAGTTCCAAAGCCACGGTTCGGGTTCTGGTTCAGGACTTCCACCCGATTGGTCAGTTTGGTATTTGCGTGTTTGATGCGGATAACAGTCCGACCAACGTGCCGGGTCATGTGACTAAAGAGTGCAATGAAATGTTTGGCATTACAGAGCCTGGCGGTGACCAAGTGAATGTTGTCTCAAAGAGTCCAGGCGTTACAATGGAAGCCTTTTTACAACAAAACGATTTTATTCAGAAGATGCGAAAGCTTTGCCGAATTTCCTACTGCTTCATAGTGCACGCCTCATCTTGGAGCAGAAACGATACGAACCAGAAAAGAGTTGTACATATCGGGCAGTACACAATTCCTCCAGATGTTGACATACCAAATGAAGCTGCCATCTCTATTGGACACATGCTAACCATTTATCTGAAATTTTCGAAACATTTTCGCGCAATGCCCCGAACTAACGCTCCGAATTTAACTATTAAACGAGCGTACACAGTTGATCAATTTCAAATATTCGACTTCACAAAGCGCTACGAGTTGTTGATGTTTCTAACGGCCTTCTCCATTGTGCCCATTACCTATCTGAACGACCCAATCGAGGACAGAGACTGCAGAGTGCGACAGCAGCTACGCTCCATGGGTATGCGCTCATTGGCCTACTGGTTGAATAACTTTGTGTTGCATTGGCTGCACTACATGATTTATTTTTTACTATCGGCCGCTGCCTGCACGGTTTGGGATCGGTATCAGAATCAATTCTTCCTAATCGATGTCTGTTTGCCAGTACTGTTTTTCGGCACAGCAAGTTGCCTACTGTCAGTCTACGTTGTCAGTGCATTTATGAAAAAGTCAAATCCAGTTGTCATTGTCAGCTATTTCTTTTTCGCCTTGTTTCTGGGCGTGGCTGCAAACTATGCTCAGAACAGTAGCGCGGCAATGCTTGTCTTGATTTGCTTTATACCGCAGTTTGCTCCAGTGGCCTACATACTGTTGAGCTTGAAAATAATGGTGTACTCACTGCGCTTCCTAGAAACTAAAAGTCCCGATTCAGTTACGAATCTTTCGAGTCTGCATTTAAGCAACAACAATATACTGTCCGCTTTAGTTGCCATGCCAGTGCACATCGTAGTACTCATTCTGCTGCTGATGCTGGCTGAAAATCCTGGCGTCCTTCAACTCGTGTGCTCAAAGCCTGACGTTAAGTCAGCGGCAGATCTGGGTAAAGAAATCAAAGACAACGGAGTGCCGAAAGAGGCAGAGCGGATTAACAAAACGAATCGAAACTCGGTGAACATGCTAGAAGTGCGCGACCTTCAAAAGATCTACCCAAACGGCGTGCACGCGGTCCGAGGCACCACCTTCGGCTCCTTCTCCGGAGAGATCCTCGGCCTGCTCGGACCAAACGGAGCCGGAAAGTCCACCAGCATGTCCATCATTGTCGGCGAGGAGGCCAGCTCGAGCGGTACTACCGAGGTGCACTTCGGCGGCACCTGGATGTCCGGCATCGACGGCGCCAGATGCGGCGCCATCGGCTACTGCCCGCAGCACAACCCGCTGTTCAACAGCATCTCCGTGTTCGAGCATCTCCGATTCTACGCGCAGATCCGCGGCATCGAGGAGAAGCTGGCCACCGCTCAGATCGCCGGGCTCATCGACGGTCTGGGCTTGAAGCCGCACCAGCACAAAGCGGCCGAGCAGCTGTCGGGAGGCAACAAGCGCCGGCTCTGTCTGGCTATTGCGCTGCTCGGCAACCCGTCGCTTGTGGTGATCGACGAGGCCTCGACGGGAGTCGATCCGGAGAACAAGCGCTTCATCTGGGGCGCCATCAGGGGCATGGCCAACAAGCAGCGCTCGGTGATAATCACCACGCACAGCATGGAGGAGGTGGAGGCTCTGTGCGCTCGAGTCGGCATCATGAACAAGGGCCTGATGATCGGGTTCGGCACGGTACAGCAGCTGCGCAGCCGGTGAGTTTGGATTTTCGTCCATCAGATCCATCCACCTATCCATCCATCTATCCATTCACTCATGCAGTTATTCATACACTCATTTTAAGCCCTAAATCCTTGATAAATAAAAATCGGATAACTTCCATTCCAGTCACGGTGAAGCCTTCACTCTGGACGTTCTAATGCGAGCCAAATCTATGCCAAAATTGGCCGTTAAAAAGAAAAAACTGGCCAAATTTATAGCGAAAAAGTTTCTAAATTCAATCATCATGGAGGACCTGCTGAGATGCATGCAATTTGTTATACCGAAGTCTGCTGTGAAAACGTTCTCGGAGGCAGTTCGCATTATTCTACAAAAGAAGAAGAAGATGGGTATTCAGACATTCTGCTTGTATCAGATGTCATTGGACCAGGTGTTTGTAAAGCTCGTTAAAGAGCACGATGATGGTTGAAGCCCTTTGTTTAACCAGTATTTATTGTTGTTTAATTTCTTCGAAAAATAACGTGTATACTGCAACACTTTAGCAGCAAAATTACGCAAAAAGTACAATAAAACTTCTCTACAATAAAGTATACTGTATTATTTATCTCTGTACAAGCTAATGACTATCCTTTTTATCTTTAATTTTTATCTACTGGGGTAGAGTATGGCTTGAAATTGTGATATGGGGACAGTGAGAGATGGAGACAGTGAGAGATGGAGACAGTGTGAGTTGGAGGCAGTGGGAGATGGAGACAGTGTGAGATGGAGGCAGTGGGAGATAAAGACAGTGAGAGATGGAGACAGTGTGAGATGGAGACAGTGTGAGATGGAGACAGTGTGAGATGGAGACAGTGTGAGATGGAGACAGTGTGAGATGGAGACAGTGTGAGATGGAGACAGTGTGAGATGGAGGCAGTGGGAGATGAAGACAGTGTGAGATGGAGGCAGTGGGAGATGGAGACAGTGTTAGATGGAGGCAGTGTGGGATGGAGACAGTGTGAGATGGAGACAGTGTGAGATGGAGACAGTGTGAGATGGAGGCAGTGGGAGATGGAGACAGTGAGAGATGGAAACAGTGTGAGATGGATGGAGAAAATGTGGGATGGAGGCAGTGAGAGATGGAGACAGTGTGAGATGCGACAGTGTGAGATGGAGTCAGTGTGAGATGGAGACAGTGAGAGATGGAAACAGTGTGAGATGGATGGAGAAAATGTGGGATGGATGGAGAAAATGTGGGATGGAGGCAGTGGGAGATGGAGACAGTGTGAGATGGAGTCAGTGTGAGATGGAGACAGTGAGATGGAGACAGTGTGAGATGGAGGCAGTGGGAGATGAAGACAGTGTGAGATGGAGACAGTGTGAGATGGAGACAGTGAGAGATGGAGACAGTGAGAGATGGATGGAGAAAATGTGGGATGGAGGCAGTGGGAGATGGAGACAGTGTGGGATGGAGGCAGTGTGAGATGGAGGCCAGTGGGAGATGGGGACAGTGTGGGATAGAGACAGTGTGGGATGGAGGCAGTGTAAGATGGAGACAGTGTGAGATGGGGACAGTGTGAGATGGGGATAGTGTGAGATGGAGGCAGTGGGAGATGAAGACAGTGTGAGATGGAGACAGTGTGAGATGGAGACAGTGAGAGATGGATGGAGAAAATGTGGGATGGAGGCAGTGGGAGATAAAGACAGTGAGAGATGGATGGAGAAAATGTGGGATGGAGGCAGTGGGAGATGGAGACAGTGTGGGATGGAGGCAGTGGGAGATGGGGACAGTGTGGGATAGAGACAGTGTGGGATGGAGGCAGTGTGAGATGGAGACAGTGTGAGATGGGGACAGTGTGAGATGGAGACAGTGAGAGATAGAGAGACAGTTTGAGATGGAGACAGTGTGAGATGGGGACAGTGTGAGATGGGGATAGTGTGAGATGGAGACAGTGTGAGATGGAGGCAGTGTGAGATGGAGACAGTGTGAGATGGGTACAGTCTGAGATGGAGACAGTGAGAGATGGAGACTGTGAGATGGAGACAGTGTAAGATGGAGACAGTGTGAGATGGGTACAGTCTGAGATGGAGACAGTGAGAGATGGAGACTGTGAGATGGAGACAGTGTGAGATGGAGAGACAGTCTGAGATGGAGAGACAGTTTGAGATGGAGACAGTGAGACAGAGGCAGTCGGAAAGATGCTATTAAAGGAGCAAATCATGGATTCTAGATGTTCTAAGAGGTAAATGTTATAATATAAGAATGTGAACCTTATCTTATCTTATAAATCGATTTTGTGCCGTGCATAATGCACTTAAACGAAGTGTTTATTTTTCACAACAAAAATTGTCAACCCACCAAGAACTGGTTTGTTTTTGTTTCGTCAAAGCCATAGACGAAAGATGTCGATCTATGCAATCAGCATCAATCTCGAACGCTTACAGAAAATAAAATATTCGAAGTCACTACAGACAAAATCACCAGCTAACGTCAATTTATAGCTCAGCTTCATCATGGCAGAGGCTGCACAATCAAGCCCATTCTGCATTCAGTTCACCTACCTCGTAATGCTGATCCTCCGACTTAAATCCTGGAAGTTTCTACTCTGGTTGCTCCTCGCTCCGAGTATGTTTTTTAATTTCTATCTGTTTAGAAACATCGAGAAAAAGGAGGCGGAGGGTGTTAAATCAAACGGCATCACGGAACTCAAGATGTCGATCGTTACGGCTCACGGCGCCCTGGTTCCTCCTAGCAATCGGGAGAAAAAGTCGCTAATAGAAATAATGCAACTGCGTAAAGCGACGAACACAAAAGACTGGTTCAAAGATTGCAAAGATCTCAACGACTGCCGGATACAACTGGCCTCGGCTGTGTCAGCTCGAAATACCGATAAAACTTCTATTCTAATTTACGGCACAAATAAGACAACCAGGCTTTACTGTCTGAAAGATGGTAACTCTGAGATTTTGTGTCCGTTTCTCTATCAGGCCATGTCTCAGTCATTAGAGTCGTACGAGCATGCCAAAGCTAAGAGTCCGAACTTAAAAACAGTGCTGTACAAGGACGTGGTATTCGCTAAATTCTTCGACAGATTCGGCAGTGGTAGCGAAGAAAGCGGATTGAATATCTCTAAACCGGACTCAATGTGCACTAGAACTAGCAAGTCTGGTACGTTTTTCTTCAAATTTGTCATGTACTTCATGGGTCACATGGTCATAGTGTTGGCCACTTTTATCCTCTACACTACGGTTGGTACTTTGTCCAGCATGAGCAATCTGAAAGAAAATGGATTTCTTCAATTGGTATTCAATAACGGTTTGTCAGTAACAGTCTACTGGCTGGCCTATTGGACTATTGCATCAGTGGAGATTCTAGTTGCTGCCTCCCTATTAATCATGTCGTACAACTTCCAGTGTCCCGGATATTACGAGGGTAAAGGATTAGCAAATATGTTTATCACCGTGACGGCAATGTTTTACTGTCTGACTTCGTTTGGCTATCTATTTGCAACACTATTCCCATCATTTTTCATTGTGCTGCTGCTGATGATACTGGTGCAGATTGTGTGCTGCGGACAGGTCCTATTCCTCAAGATCGAGATCATGAAAGGCGAAATGGCGGTTTCTACCTTGAATAGCTTTCTCTCCTTCCCTCCTGGTTGCATAGTTGAGTACGGAATGAAGCAACTGATGCCTAAAGAGAGTCCTATAAAATTCAAAAAAGAATATGACGAGTTTTTCAACAGCATTCAGGGATACATGATAGCAACGCCGATATTTGTCATACTAATCACCATCTATTTGGACTTCATCGTGAAAAACGGGAACGGCCTGTGTTTGCCATACCTCTATCCGTTCAATCCTGGCTTCTGGAATCCGCATCAGCAGAAGCTCATCGAGATGGTTGACGATCAACCGAAACGGGCCAATATTGAGCCGACTTCTGGCAGCACGCCAGCTGTGATCGCTAATGACATTCACTTGACTTATCCGTCTCGATTATGCGAAGCAAAAAAGCCGCCGGTTTTAAAAGGCATCACATGTAAGCATAACAACGATTTTTTTATCTATCCGAATTTTTCGATGGGCTCTAGCGATGAAAACACACCCCAACTAATCTCCCACTCCCAGCTGGGTAAATTGAAGCAATGGATGATTATAATAACTTGCTTAAGAGGAAAAGTCTTTTTTCTAAATTTAGGGCGCGAACCCCTAGGTTATGACTGTTCCATAAGTAATTTCAAGTCAGATTTGTCATAGTAAGCACGAACTGTGTGTATACTAGCTAATTATCAACAACCCTTGCATTTCAGGCACAGTCTATCAGGGCCAGATTACCGCGCTCATCGGACACAACGGAGCCGGCAAGACCACCCTCATTCGGGTGCTCATGGGCGAGGAGATCCCGAGCAGCGGTGTCGCCGTCATCAACGGTCACCGGGTCACCGATCCCTATCAGCGACTCGCCCTCAGAGGCAGCGTCAGCATCTGCAAACAAGTCGACGTGTTGAGCAACTACTTGACCGTGATGGAGAGCATGAAGCTGACCCTCGTTGCTAAGGGATTCCGTCCCGATAGTCAGGTCGCAAAAGTGCTGGACATGATGAAGAGACTGGGTCTAGCCGGAAAAGAGAACGTCCAGGCTATGGATCTGAGCGGTGGTCAAATGCGCAAGGTGTGCAGCATAATCTGTCTGCTGGGCAATCCCAAGCTGGTGATCCTCGACGAGCCCACGAGCGGTCTGGACCCGGTGTCGAGACGGAATCTGTGGCAGATCCTGCAGGACCACAAAGCGGGCCGGTCAATCATTCTGTGCACTCAGTTCATGGACGAGGCGGACATTCTGGCCGATCGCAAGATATTCTTGTCGGCTGGGAAGATAATCTGTGCAGGCTCGTCGATGTTTCTGAAGCACGCATTCGGCTGCTGCGTGTCAATCAATGTTACCCTCAAGAATGAGAAAGACACCGCCAAGGTCGTTAAAATGCTAAAGAAAGTAAAGCTAGTTGGAAGCTATCAAACAGAGTTGCAGCTTCAAGTGTCAGCCGGAAAGCCCCAGGTTCTTGCTGATGCAATCTATACTCTTGAGCAGCATCCAGAGCTGGTTGATGCATTCGGCGTATCGCAAGCCCAGCTTGACGATATCTTTATGCGATTGAAGTTCATCGACTTGGACAACATCGAAGCGTCGTTTAAATCAAAGAAGCTAAGAAAACTCGGAAGATCTGGAGGCAGCACTGCCGGCGTGGAGCGCGTGGACTTCAGCTCGCTCTATAATTTTGAAAGCACCAAGCCCCTAAATGCCAGTTTCGCCAATCAGTTTTTCGCTCTTATCCGAATGAACTTTAGCCGGCAAATTAAAGACAGGATGGCCTTTTGCTTTCGTATCATATTTCCGCTGGCAATGGTCTGCCTCATTGGTTCGATGTGCCACTTGGAAAATCAAAACAGTAATAAAAAGCCGGCAAAAAAAGATTCAGACGATCCAGCAACTGACAAGCCGACAGCCTCCATTATTAACATGAATTCCACAGAACTGCTTGATTCTTTTCCAATCTCTCGCGGAATCTGTATCGCGCACAAATCAACGGGTCTTACTGAGGCCAGCCTGATGGACAAATGCCGAGTAGCACTGCAGACCAAATACTACGATACCGCTATTATGGACGGTAAAACGAGCGTCGCCGCGTTTGTCCAGACAAAAGAAATGCGACAAAAGTTTCGCAAACTTTGTCCAAAATCATCCAAGCATTTTACGGTGAATTGTTTTTTTGTTTATGCAAACAATTGGGACGCTAATGCGAAAAATTCCGAGCGCTTCATCTATCACGGAGTTTATGAGAACCCGGTGGAAGAGGAGGACGAAACTGCCAAACAAAAGGGTATATTCGCAGCCGTACAGTATTACAGCTACGTGGCAAGTTATTTTCGCACAAATATGAAAGCCAGAAGCAGAAATTTTACCCACGCCAATATGTATCTGGTGGAAACTCTGGATTCATTCAAATTTGAAAAATGCAACGAGCTATTCATGCTGATGGCTGCATTTGCACTTGTACCAGTTACTTATCTGAATGACCCGATCGAAGACAAGGATAGCGGAGTTCGTCAACATCTTGCTTCAATGGGGATGAGTAGCATCGCTTACTGGTTCACCACATTTGTCATGCACTGGCTGCACTACACCATCTGCTTCATTGTAATGGCATTAACTTGTCTAATGGTGCCAAAGTATCAAAGCTCCTATTTCTTTGTCTACATGGTGTTACCGATCAGTATCTTGGGCACAACTACCAGTCAGCTGTCAGTGTACGTCGTTAGTGCAATGATGAAAAAGACAAATGCAATAGTATTGGTTCTGTACTTCTTCTTTGCCATGTTCATTGGTATGGGAGGAACCTACTTCCAAGACGACAAAACATCATTGTTAATAATGATGCTGCTAATACCGCCATTTGCGCCTCAGCTAGTCATGCTAATGGGAATAAAAGTGCTGCTCTATACGTTACTGCTATTCGAGACCAAGGACCCAGCAAGCGTACCACAACTTGGAGACGTATATTTTAGCAACAATCATGTATTACAAGCGTTCATGGTGATGCCTGTTCACATTTTAATGCTCTGTGGCATCATTTTGCTAATTGAAAATCCAGATTTATTAGCCAATTTGCGCTCAAAATCGGTGGAAGCGCCAAAGGTAAAGCAGAAGCCATTAAAAGACGAGGGCGTTGGAATCGAAGCCAACCGAATTGTCAAAACGCATCGAAACTCGCTGAACATGCTAGAAGTGCGCGAGCTTCAAAAGATCTACCCTAACGGCGTGCACGCGGTCCGAGGCACCACCTTCGGCTCCTTCTCCGGAGAGATCCTCGGCCTGCTCGGACCAAACGGAGCCGGAAAGTCCACCAGCATGTCCATCATTGTCGGCGAGGAGGCCAGCTCGAGCGGTACTACCGAGGTGCACTTCGGCGGCACCTGGATGTCCGGCATCGACGGCGCCAGATGCGGCGCCATCGGCTACTGCCCGCAGCACAACCCGCTGTTCAACAGCATCTCCGTGTTCGAGCATCTCCGATTCTACGCGCAGATCCGCGGCATCGAGGAGAAGCTGGCCACCGCTCAGATCGCCGGGCTCATCGACGGTCTGGGCTTGAAGCCGCACCAGCACAAAGCGGCCGAGCAGCTGTCGGGAGGCAACAAGCGCCGGCTCTGTCTGGCCATTGCGCTGCTCGGCAACCCGTCGCTTGTGGTGATCGACGAGGCCTCGACGGGAGTCGATCCGGAGAACAAGCGCTTCATCTGGGGCGCCATCAGGGGCATGGCCAACAAGCAGCGCTCGGTGATAATCACCACGCACAGCATGGAGGAGGTGGAGGCTCTGTGCGCTCGAGTCGGCATCATGAACAAGGGCCTGATGATCGGGTTCGGCACGGTACAGCAGCTGCGCAGCCGGTGAGTAAACAGCTTAGATATTTCCTAGAAATATGAGTATAAAAAAGCGTTTCGTACAAGTACGTCTGTAATACGAATTTAATCAAAGATCCTTGATGTTGCATCGTCGCACCAACACTATTGCTGAATTCACCTCTTGCACTGAACAGGCACGGCGAGGCTTACACTTTGGATGTTTTAATGAAATCGAAGAAGCCGCAGAAGCTCGCGCTGAAACGAAGCAAGCTGGCTAAACGGATTATAAAACAATTTCCTGACTCTGTAGTGATGGAGGATCTTGAGAGGAGCATGCAGTTTAGCATGCCGAAGAAGAGTGTACCAACGTTTTCTGAGGCTATGCGCTGGTTGATTGCCATGAAAAAGAAGCTGGGGATACAATACTTTTCCCTGTATCAAATGTCCCTCGACCAGGTGTTTGTGAAACTGGTCAAAGAGTACGATGAATCCTAACACTGCGCTTTCATTTTTTAACCGCACCGAGCGCACTGAATGTGTTTTATTACTGCTTTACTGAAATTTATGTACGGCAGAAATAGCTGCATAAATACTATATTGAGCTGTGTATGAGCTCACTTCGCTTTCTGTTGGAAAAATGCACTAAAAGTACAATTGTACAAGAGCTACGTATGATATAATTCACTTGCAAGCAAATTAACCCTTGGTTATCTAACTCATTTTTTGTTTCTTTCTATGAAAATGTCAGAAGTAGCTGCAGGAGTTTCGATAAGTGACGTTTTTAGTCTGGAGCAAGTAAATTACTGGTTTTTTAAAGCATTGGCAGTTATGCAAATCTTTTCTCCTAGGGTTTACTTAGGCTTTGGGTGCACGTCCATCATCTTTTTATAATTAGCTAAATTACAGTAGAGAGAATCTGACCTGCACGCAGCCAGGGAGCAAGTGCATCTGCATTCAACCCCCTCGAGCAGAGACTGACTGACCCACGCCACCTGTATGCGCACCCTACCCATAACAACAAACAACAACAACAAAGTACGCTGTCAGATGGAAAAGCACCCTACCCATACCATGTATTATGTCCTTGGCCGAATATACATTTACATGTACGAATATGTAAGTGCTGTTTTCCTAGCTCGTATAATTTTGTTCTGACAAGAGGATTGTAAGTAGGGCATCCTAGTTGTCCTTTTATTCTGATTGCATGCCGCTTGAAACCGCAGATATTTTAACGTTGTTTGTGTGTGCATGTTATCCATTTGTGTTCGTTTACTACATAAATACATACATACATACGTAAGTACTGCGCCTGAAGGCAGAACGTCGCTTGGCGTAGTTAGTCAAGCCCCAAACCAAGGACATCTTAAGCAGCTGATTTCGCTCGACACAAAGGCAAGCGCAATTGTCAGAATGCAGTAAACGACAGTTAAATTATTTAACGGTCTATTTCGTAAAACAAAGATTCTGCTTACACTTTGTATTTAAAGTCCTATAATAATCTTTTTTGAAGCGGTTTCGTGGCTAGATGGCTAAGAAAAACGTCTTGGACGTTATAGTAGCATACAAAATTAGTGATACTGTACTCACTTCACAAAATTTAGTTCCTGCTTTTTCGAATAAACTTGAAGCACTAGGCCTACGAGTCTACGACTACTTTTTCGTGCACGTTCTGAGTTGCAGTTATGGCCCTGTAGTAGTAGTTTCTATTAAAATCAATGAAAGTTGATCATTTATAATCTAGATTTAAATAGGTCCTGGGTTTATTTTTTGTGCTATAGGGATGCTATAGCATCTTAACTTTGAAAATTGCATCTTGAAATTTTATATAGGATGCAATTTCGCATCCAGATTTTTTTTAATTCTTTACAATTAAAGACCTCTTAAATAAGACTTTTAAAAAATTGTATCCCAAACTCTGAAATCGCATCCTAAAATTAAGAACATGATGCGATTTCGCATCCTGTGCCCAGCAAAAAAATAAACCCAGAATAGGCCTTTAATTTTGTAAAATCGAAAAATTGTATTGATTAGGGCCTAAAATTAAGTCAATGAAGAGCCTATTTAAGAAATTAATAGGGGTATGCCTAGGCCTAGTCAGTAGTCTACATGTTAATTCTGAGAATCACCTATTGAAAGTTAATTAATATTAGTTTTTAAAGCTATCAAGAAACCAACAATCATTATATCATGAACACATTTTACCTCAACATCAACAAATTAGCATAGCTATCAATACATCATCCATATTATGTGCTAATTTGCCATAGGACCTAGTCAGGAAGGTGGCAGAGTGTGCGCCGGAATAAATTTTGGGGGGACAATCTGTGCGCCATCTATGCGCCATCCATGCACCATTTGTGTACTTACTTAGGCCAAGGGCAAAAGTTTGAAGGACCAAAAAAAGCTTCTGCAAACCACTTCTTCTCTATAGCTATCTTTCTACTTGCTACACTTTTGCTTGTAATCTCCCTAAAATCTTACACTGACACCGCAATTACAATCTAAAATTTGTAAATTTTTACCAATTTTGCAACTTACATTGGCAATTTTGTGCTACATTGTGTGTCAATATGCACCAAGACCCCATACTCTGGAAGGTGTCACAGTATATGCAGGAAAAAATTTTGGAGGGACAATCTGTGTGCTGCCTGTGTGCCATTTGTGCACTTACTTGGGGCAAAAGTTTGAAGGACCAAAAAAGAAGCTCTTTCTTTTCCATATCTTCCTACTTGCAATGTTTTTGCTTATAATGTCCTCTAAATCCTTAAAAATTAGCCACATTTTTTCCCTTTTTTCAACTTACATTGCCAATTTTGCCAATTATATTGACAATTTTGCACTAGGTTGTGTGCCAATATGTGTCAAGTTCCTTTGTGTGTGCTGCACTTATGTGTCAATATGCATCAAGACCCTTCATATGCACAGGAATTTTCTCCCTAAAAGGCTACCTTCCTGACTATGGCTTATTTGCTCATGCAGCATGCTTGTAGTGCATTATTTAAAGATGTAGTAGGACTTTTTAGGGCCAGATATTCCTCAACATTGTTTTCTATGATAGTGAATAATGAGTATAAATTAATTAGAAATCCATAGTCCATAACTATGTAACTTTAAAACTGTAAAATTTCTCTATAGCTATGTCTATAATAAAAGAATATAATGCTGTTTCCATCATTTGCTCTAATTGTAGCTATCATGGCAGCAGAACATTACCCATAGGTGCAGATCATAAAGAAACATTTTGAAAAGGGACACACAGGGCATGCAACAAAAAAATAAAGATAGCTAAAAGCTACAATTAAAAGCAATTTGCAAAAAAATAAGTAAGTAACCAAAATCCTGTACCAATTTGGGTGTTAAGGCATCCTTTTGGGATTAAAAACTAAAAAATCTACATAACTAGGTAACTGGCTACCATAGTCTACCATAGTCATGCTGGGCCCAATTTCAAAAAGTTGTGGATACCTTGATTTTGAACACACAAGTGCGCCATAGTTTTATAAGCTTCTGTGCAGCTGCACAGGCAAGTCTGGTTAGCAACTAGAACTAGAAACTTTTCCTTTTTCTAGTTTCTAGCAGACCTTTATCCTTTTGCATGCTGGTGCGCATTAATTTTTTCCTTCTGTGCGGGACGCCATCTGCAAAAACCCGCATTGGCTCCAATAGGGATGCTGCATACATGCCAAAAATAAAAAAAATATTATTTTGCACACTGACAGTAGGCAGACACATGCCACTTGTGGCCTATACCTTACTATCTGTCTTTGTTTTCTAATCTCTGCTTAACTTACAACTTTCACCCTTGTTTTAGGATTTTTTGCAACTTACATTGCATTTGTACCATCCATGAATGCTATTATATATGCATGCTGAGCACTAACATTGTAGATTATATTTTTCTTTTATGCCACTGCTACACGCATGCATGCCATGCCATGCAGAGCCCCTTGCTATTGCATGCCAATTTTCTATTTGCACATCACTGCATGCCAAATTTGAAAACACATGCTAGAAAATTTTGGTATGCACTATATGATCTGGACTATGGACTGGCTAGTGTGGGATCATTTTGTCTATTACTTTTCTGTCTGCCAGCAGACAAGATAACTTTTCTCAAAAGTGTAAGAACTATAAGAATACATTATTCTAAAGCATTTTTTTATTTCAGAAGGTGTATTTATCATAAAAAATGGTATTTTAAGAAGAATAGTCTCTTGTTATCAAAATGGCGATTACTTTTATGGTTATTATAGAAATGAATTAGCTATAATTTATTGAACTATCCTAGCTATGCAAAATTGACCTTGCTATTTCTATTTATAATATACAAGTACCTCTTTTATTTATCAAGCATACAAAGCTATTCTCCATATGCAGGCCTATGCAACTATTATATATAGTCCCAAGGAGTCAGGGCTAAACTGTAAATTATGTAAAAGCCAAACCTTTTATTTTTAATGTGGTTTATATTACAATAATATCATAATATTAATTTTTTATTATAATAAATAGACTAATTTTAAATACTTTTTGGGTGAAAAAATAAATATATGCCAAAAAGGACCAATCCCATATACATTATTTACCTTGCTCTATCCTAACCTGCCTGCACCCCATTTGTCCTATACCAGCTCCATTCTTACCCTAATTTTGTCATTAGTTGTTTTCACTAAATCAACTCAAGGAACAAGTAAATTTTAAGTTAAATATTTTATGTTATAATTGGTAATTTTAGCTTTTGCATTAAAGTCTGCCATGCAGCTGTGTTCATTTGCTTCAACTTAAAGGAAAGGAAATAAGAAGAATTAGAGTATTAAATTTGGAGGGTACTTAGTTATATAGCTAAAGGAAATTTCTAGTAATAACTGTTTGAAAGAAATCAATAAGTATGCATTTAGGTCATCAGTTAAAAAAATTTCTAGAAGGGAGTAGGGAGAGGGACAAGTGGAAAGAGACAGAGTGCAGAATAGGGCTGTATGGTAGCTATTTTTAGAGAAGTTTACAAATGGTTCCTTGTGTATACATTGAGTAGAGAGTTTTTGCATAGTATGCTGAAAATATATATTAAATATTTGGAAGTTCAAATGGGACCTAACAGTTTCTATGAAAAAGTCATCCTCCTTATTATTGAATCATTATGAAAATATTATATTATCCTTGCTGCAAATCAAAATCATAAGTCTTTGATAGATATAAAAGAATTCCATAAATTTTTGTATAAAAAATTAGATTGTTACTGGGAGTTTAAAACAAGAAGCTATGAACTTCTAAATGAATGCTTTCAGAAATCTACAAAATTAAAATAAATAACTAATAATAGCTGAGTTTAGCTGTAAATTAGAAAAACCACTAACAAAAAACTGGTTCTATATAATCAAGATTATGTTAATTAATTAGCCTATTAACTTGTTTTCATTTCAGTCATTTATCTATCAATACAATTAATTGTTCAATATGAAGCTAAAAGCTGCATCGCGCTCTTGTATGTTAGTCCTGGTCATAGCGCACATAGTTATCTTCGTTTTGCTGGCCACTTTGTCTGTTGTCTCCTTGGTGATGTAAGATTTATTGCCTCAATGTTCGATGCATTATTGTTAAAGTATTTATATTTTTCACTTGTACTCTGCATTTAGCACGAATCTTCCTTCTTTTCTTTCCTGTGCCCAGCGCTGACATAACGTGCAATCTAGCCAAGTATGGTATCGACGACAAAGACATAAAATTGTCTTTGTGCTCAAGTCTGTCCCTTCTAGCCCTACACCTGGGCCTCCTCTATGGCGTTATTTATGCCCAACCAATCTGCCTTCTGCCCGGCATTTGTGCTCAACTAACGGCCCTACTATGCTTCATTCTGTCCTTGACAACGTCCGTATTTAACTATGGCGTGGCTGGATACGCTGGCTGGCCGTTGGAGTTTGCCGTGGAAAATCTCTCTGGCTGTTGTTTGGCCTTCCTACTAGTGCTGCTAGTTAAATTTGTTGCTCTCCAAGTGTACTACATCTGCGCTCTGTGGTATTATTACAAACTGTTGATTGCTACTCGCATTGCTACTGATAGTAGTGTCACCGCGCAGTCTGCTGCCGACCATGGAACTGATAGCGATAAAAGTGTGGTTTTCTAGTAGTTTAGACAACTGATTATAACTGCTGACTTTTTTGTTTTAATTTGCAAGCGCAAATGAGGAGACTGTTTTTTTCTGTTCAGTTGTAGCGAATCCTCCATCTTAGCGTAAGATTCCTAACGCCCCCTAACTGTTTTGAATGCTAGTGTAGTGAAACAATTTTTTTGCATTTTTTGTTTGCAATATTCAAACTCTTATTTGCATTTTCTCTTTTACTATATTTTATTTTGCAGCAAATAGATCTAAAATGTGTTTTTAGCTAATTTTTGTCTAAAATAAAATACATTAAATGCTAATATTTAAAACTACACTTTAAAATAAAAGCCTCAATAGTTTGTTGCTACCTCTATTTTTTACTTTTTAATTTGCAGATTTTATGATCTATTAGGAGTAAATCTCATTTATCGGGGCAGATCTAGTTGTCTATTGGCGAGTAAATCTCATAGTCTGTAAGGAGTAGATCTCATAGTCTATAGGGAGTAAATCTCACAGTCCATCGGAGGTAGATCTCATGGTCCATCGGGAGTAGATCTCATAGTCTATTATGAGTATATCTCATACTCTATCAGGAGTAGATCTCATACCTATCAGAAGTAGATCTCACAGTCTATCGGGAGTAGATCTCATAGTATATCGGGAGTAGATCTCATACTCTATCAGAAGTAGATCTTATAGTCTATCGGGAATAGATCTCATACTCTATCAGGAGTAGATCTCATAGTCTATCGGGAGTAGATCTCATAGTCTATCGGGAGTAGATCTCATAGTCTATCGGGAGTAGATCTCATAGTCTATCGGGAGTAGATCTCATAGTCTATCGGGAGTAGATCTCATAGTCTATCGGGAGTAGATCTCATACTCTATCAGGAGTAGATCTCATAGTCTATCGGGGGTAGATCTCATAGTCTATCAGGAGTAGATCTCATAGTCTATCGGGAGTAAATCTCATACTCTATCAGGAGTAGATCTCATAGTCTATCGGGGGTAGATCTCATAGTCTATCAGGAGTAGATCTTTTTGTCTTTTGGCGACACAGAACATCTTTAAATAATTAATTTGTGATTCAAGTAGAAAAGTTTTTTCAAGCTTAAACGTAACAATTCTTTTCAGTTTTTAAGCGAACTAAATCTCCCACAGCAAACATGATTATACCAATTCGTTGCTTCACCTGCGGCAAAGTTGTCGGCGACAAGTGGGAACAATTTATCAACATGTTGCAGGGCGGCTACGGCGAGGGCGACGCGTTGGACATGCTGAAAATCAATCGGTATTGTTGCCGACGCATGCTGCTGTCTCATGTTGACCTTATTGAGAAGCTGCTTAATTATGTGTAATGTAATTAACTGTCAAAATATGACGCTTTACTAAGTACTTTAATAAGTTTAGGAGATAATATTACCGAAAGTGAGTTGCGTTTAAAAATTGCTCCATTTTCTCGCGCTCGAAAAAGTACCGTAATTTACAAACCTTCGAACTTTTTTTCAGTTACAAAATGCATTTTTTTCTTAAACTAACAAGCGCTTGTTTGCTGTTTAATTGCAATTTAAACTTTGAAATAAAGCGAAAAATTTAATTAGTTGGTTTGATTAAATAAAAGTTGGTTTCAATAAAAAAACTGCAGGATAAATATGCTTGTTTTTTGTTTAATTTCGAGCTTTATTTTTGTTGGGTATTGTGAGATTTGGTAGTCATAGTGAGAAAACAGAATTTTAGGAGATCTACTTGTCCTTTAAAACGTGTGTGTTTTATGTATGAATAAGTATAAGTTGAACTCAATAGTGCAATAACAAGGTGTAGCTATTTGTGTTTGTTTTTTTATTTTTAGTATCACCTGTAATAAGTTGTGCAGTTAGCTAAACAAAAAAGAACTTTGTCCAGAATCGTGTAGCCTAAATATTTTAGTGCATTTTAGGTGTAAATTGTAATTATTTGTACTTTAGTATCGAAGTATCGGAATTATCAAAGTTGGTATACTTTGATACTTCCGGGGCAACAAGTTGCTTCGGTTGAATCCATTTTCTTCACTTCATGCTTGCGTTGGTAACCTCCACGGGTGTCATTTCGCCAGCCATATTGTTGGCAATCTCCTTCTCCCAGGCTTGGATGGTCGACGAACTTGAGGTCACCGATGGTGGCGCCTGGCCTGGCAGACTGCTCTTCGCCGTTTTGTTATTTCTCTGCGATCGGGTTCGAGCCGTGGCCGCGAATCGAACCACAGCAGTTGCTAGGTTGCGTTCGCGCGCAAATTTCGTCTTCCACTCGATTCGCTCCTTGTAGCCTTGATAAGCTGTGCGCAGCTCGGCCGATATGACAAACATCAGTTCGAATAGTTCGCAGATAGTCAGCACGGACATGCCCAGGTACAGGCCGAGAATGCCGCCAATGTCGGAGAACAGATTCGAAATCATGTACGATTCAACTTCCTCAACCATCATGCTGAACGAGCGATAAGCTCCCAGACTGATTTGGGCAAAATTGGTGGCGAACTTGGTCTGAACCTGCAATTGATGGATCAAGGATAAATAGTCAACGCAGAGCGTCAAGAAGATGTCGAAACATTCTGATATTAGGTATTTTGATTTCACCTCTTCAGCCGTAGTCAAATTGTTTCTGAAATAATAGAACACATCTGGCACTGTGTAGTTCATTTGCAGCATCCGATCGATGTGATCCTGCATAATGGTGTTCTTACAATAAACTGCCAGGCTATTTAGCGGCCAAGAGGCCATCGACAATATTGGCGTGTAGATTCTTTCCTGACAGTTATTGATGCACTCCGTCATTTCGTTGAATAGTGTACTGCGTCTCAATAGATAGTCGTATTCGCATTGCGTTCGCTGTCTAAACTCAGTAGCATTAGTTGCCAGGGAAACGAAATGACATTTGGTACCGTTGACAACTTCAGTTGCGTTGGCGTAGGCTGGCGCCACTCCGCTGGATAGACAGTTGCAATTGTTGAGAATCTTTTCCAGAAGCTGCCGATACTGGCAGTCCTGTTTGCCTTTGATAAACCTGATCCTATTTTTCACCGCATCCTCGTAGTAAACAAATCGTTCGTCCGGGTTGCACTTCTTTGAGTTGCGGCTCACGTAGCTATAAGAAACAAATGATTAAAAAGAGGCGTTTGTCGGTATTGTTCAAAGAAGCGAGGCTTGGTTGGTATCAAATAGCATTGCATCTGCTTTTCCATTAGTGTATCTTTTTTCACTTTGGTGCTTTGTTCGGTAAAAAACAAAGGCCCATTGTCTATTGTCTCTGGTTGAAAGTCGTCTGGATAGCTCACACTACAAAGAGTCATCATTCTTTGTTTTATTGAAATGAAAGACAAAGGCACTCACTGATATTCAACCATCTCGAAGTCGACGTAGGAGTGCACGCCGGGCGACAGGTTCATGTAGTCGCGAGGAAAATGATCCTTCTGTCCGTAGAACAGGATGGCCCCGCCAGATTTCGACACTTCGTAGGTGCCTTCGTATGTGACACCGGCTGTTAGGCGTCCGTAGATGGTCAGTTCCGAGGGATTGCCGATTACTGGGTTGTTGTCCGTGAATAGCACCTGCAGAGTTCAGTACGAATTGGGTAAAACTGTATATCAGCATTATAAAGCGTAGGTTTTGCGAGTGGGAATTTGAATTTGAATCTAACTTGTAATGTTTTCTATGAAATTGGTAAAGACTCAGCTGAGGACTTACCAGTTCAAGCGAGAATTCAGCAATATCCTTGGTCTGGTTCAACAGAGTCGCCGATGGTGCAAATCGGAAACAATTGCCGTACTTGCTTACCCAGTAGTTTTCAAAATCCGTGAACGAACAATTGTAGCCTTTGTAGGTGCATTTAACTATGAAATATTCTTGCCTTGTGCCGAGATACCTCAGCAGGTAGCTAGGATCGAACATGTCCTTGGCGATTGGCATCAGAGTCTCGTACTCTCCTCCAAGTCCAATCATTGTGGTCACGTAGCCATAATAGTGAGCTGTGTTGTACAGATTGGCAAACACGCCTGGATGCTTGGTCCACGTCTCGTAATAATTGGTGTAAGATATCGGCGTCACTCCGCACACGGTGATGTCAGGCGTCTGAAACTGAATGGCTCCGGGACTAATGTTGGCCGACACGGGTGTGCCCATGAATGTCAAAACTAGCTGAGACAGATGGTAGCTGAAGCCGCCAAGCGCTGATAGGAGAAACACGGTCCACATCAGTTTGACTGGCAGCGACTCGCTGCTGTGAATCCTACTGAAGCCGTGCGCTGTAGTGGATCGGACAAAGTCCGATATGCCCTGCACGCTGATCTCCATTTTCGGAGTCAATTAAAGTCTTGAAGACCCGTCGGTTGTGTACAGATTGTCAGTTGCGAAGGCTCACGAGTTGGCTAATAAAGATCATTGGCTTTGGCTGGCAGCTTTTCTCTTCACCTTGATTTTGGGCTTTCGTTTAAATACTCGTACCATCACAACGGGGTATAATCTTTTCACAGCTGTTTCCAAGGGCAACCGCCATCTACCTATCCTAAAGTTTAGTTCAGTTGTCAAGTATTTATAGATTAACTAATATACTACTTACAAATCGAAAAGAAAGTAGTAATGTAAGAAAGGCGGTGAATTGACTAGCTGCTGTATGCATGAAAAAATCTGCTAGCTCCCATAATCATATGTGCAACAGGCGTTTGCCATATAGTAGATGATTCAAAGCAAAATAAAATAATTAACAAAGCTATATCGGCGATAAATTCAACTCAGATATGCGCATTTCTTCAATATTTAATTATTTTCTAATTATTGAAACACGAGCTGGACAATCTATTGACGCCAGCTGTGACAGTCTTCAGCATTAGCGTCCTGACCACGCTGCGGCTGCGCTCTCTGAATACAATTCTTGTTGCTCGCCTCCGTTGCCGCGTTGAAAGCAGTGCGTCACGTGACTGCGCTTGTTGGCGCAAGCCAACGAGACAAGAATCAGAGCGGATAGCGGAACGATAACAAATAATAGCTGTGAATTGAGCGGCCAATGCCGACATTCGTAGCGATTGCGTCATCATTGATGATAGCCGGCCTGCTCATCGGTGTTGTCGTTGCTGACATTCTAATGCCGATTGATGATTTCAGAGCAACAGAATGGATTGTTGGCAGAGCTATAGTGCTCAAGCAACAGATTGACAATATTAGTGGAATTGCCAGCCTCAGTAGCCTTCCTGTTGGCACCGATTGCACCATCTGATGACTAATAAAAATGCTTTTTGATAAAGAGTCAAGAGCAGAGCTGGGAGCTATTTATGCTATGGGACGAGGCTTTTTATCCTTTTTCTTTCGAGGCTACCTAAAATTTTTTCTTGTCTTTTCTTCTTTCTTCCTTCCTTACTCGCACTGCTTTGATTAACTGAAAAATCTCGCTACCCTTCCTCAAGTTCGTGATTGCAGTTTCTATCCTGCATCTCTGCAACTCCACTGTAGCTAAGGGAGCTAATAAATGAGCATGCAGTCTCGTACTAATCACTCTGGGGGATTTTTTATCTGTGGATTAACGTTTTTTTATTGCCCTGCTTTTGACCTATAAGCTTCGTCCCACACGAAGTTTTCCTTACAATTAAAGATTTGCAACTAAGATTTCTGATCGTTATACAAGTTAGTTTTTGATAGATCATGTTTTACATCCCTTTGGGGGGGAAATAAGCTTCTTCTTGCAAACATTTCTGGCTTAAGTTTCAGCTTTTTAAAAATCTAATAAATTGATTTATTTTGAACCAAATAACCCGAGCAACCTGACAAGAAAAACCTACTTGTTTACTAAAAGTAGCGTTTGTGTATTTGAATGTAAAGTTTTGCAAAAATCGCGAAGAAAATAGCAAAAAATCGCGCTTGGCATTGCAAAACTCGGGTGTTTGTCTATTATTCGCTTGGAGAGTCTAGCAGGCAGATAATGACGATGGGCCCCCATCATGGATCGGCTCACAAAGCGGTGTGAGCAGATGCTGTTCGGCTGCAAGATAATTTCTAGTGGGATCTTTACGAAGCCCTAGCCAAGCTTATCACATCCCTCGAGGCCTATATCTGGGCTTACGAGTTATAGAGCGAAATTTTGCATCATTTTGCAGCTCGTTATGTCTTACCTCCGCTAGATGCTTGTATAGCCATTTGGACGGGACCAATTTGCGATGGGAACAGCTCTGCTGCTGTAATTATCTTTCACGAGCTTTTAGTGTTTGAATTCTGCGGATGTCTTGGGTCTAAAAGGTGTCGCATACAGCTGAGTCATTGGAAAACTTCTTTAAACTATGTCATGAAGAAATCTTTGACTATTCCGTCAATATTATTGTTTCATGGCTTTAAGAGCCATTTGGGTTTTAAGTTCTAGCATTCCTTCACGGGTATTCTTGAGCTGTATTAGTTTCTTTAAACCTTTGTCACTTTCGGTTGCAACACACATTCTATTGTCGTGTTGAGTTGCAAAAAATATTCTATTGTCGTGTTGAGTTGCAACTCATATTTTATTGTCGTGTTGATTTGCAACACACATTCTATTGTCGTGTTGAGTTGCAGCACACATTCTATTGTCCTTTAGAGCTTCAAGAGTTACTCTTGCGTCTTTTTAATTGCAACAGAAAATTTTGTAAATTATAAAGTCCTTATTAGGTTCATGGATATATCAAATAGCTACTAGTGTATTTTTTAAATTAAAATGATTTTTTTTCTGAATTATTTAAAAATCAATTTTTCTCTCAAAGAAATATTTCCAAGGTTCGTGTTATTCACATGCACCAAAATTTTTTTCGTTTCAACCCTGGACAGAAATTGGTTAGCCAGCAGTTTGACGCAATATTGATAACAGCGGCACCTTAATTCTCCCCAAACGAGGCAATTTCTCCTAGGGTTTGAGCATCAATAATTGCTTATAGGCTCGTAGATTCTAGAAATGTCTCAGCTGGCTTTTTTCTTTTAACGGCGAAGCAAGCTGCGCGCCAAAAAGAAATCAGCGTTGCTACCCGGATGGGCAAACTGGCTATACGTAGGAAATGTGCGTGCGTGCGAACTTCCAATCATCGCCGATCAAGGATTGGAAATTTCCGAATATTACTAACTACCCAGCGCCAGTTGAGGCCAAGCCGGGGCCTATATAACTAACTCTGCGCTGTCTGTGGATGCGGGCTCGCACTTGGCAGTTGGCAACAAAGCTTTAGATTTATTGTTATAGAAGCTCCGGCAATGTCGGAGTTGTCTGCTGGACGTCATAAACGTGCGTCGGCTAATGTGGCTTTTAGCATCGAAAGAATTTTAGAGATGCCAGCGTCCAAGAATCAGAGCCAGAAGCAGCCGGTGACAAAAGCTACGATTCCACAGCCTCGACTGTTGTTATCACCGTTGAGTACATCAGCTTCTTCGAATATTCTGAACTGGATGTCTGCTCAGACTACTGACTATCCCACTGGTTGGTCTGGCTGCGTTGGTGCGGATTTCGATGCTGGTGAGTGAAGGATTCTTAGAAAATCTCAATAATTATCAAAGTAGAAGTTTAAAACTATCCTCAAAATATGGCTCCTTACCAACGCCAATTAACCTTCAGGTTCAGTAGCCACATTCTCTAACAGCCAGCAGCTGCAGTTCGGCAGCAATTCTCTAATAACAACCACTCAACGGGAGCCGTCGGGCACTTCAACCAGCGTTGAAACCGACTTATCGAGACAAAGGCGTTCAAACTCTCGTAAGAAAAAGACTCGAACAGTATTCAGTAGAGCGCAGGTGTACCAGCTGGAGACCACATTCGAGTCGAAGCGCTACTTGTCGAGTACAGAGCGGTCGGGCCTGGCTCAGGCTTTGGATCTAAGCGAGACTCAAGTGAAAATTTGGTTTCAAAATCGGCGCAACAAATGGAAACGACTGTTGAATTCGGAGATTGAGTCGGCTAATCAGCTAGCGGCGGCCGCCGCTGCTAGCCAGGTGCTGGATCCTCATCACCAGCGGCTAAGCGCCGTTTCAGGAATTCGGACGACGCCTGGGCAGCAGCAACAGCTGGAGGAGAGCGAGCCCGGGACTGCAGCCAGACAAGGCGGTCAAAATAGCGGCAGCAGCAGCGGCGGAGGCTGCCAGCTATCAGACTGAGAGCAGCCTACAAGAAGGGCCCTTCATTCTTAACCGGTTATAACTAAGAAAAAATTCCAAAAAAAGTTGATGAGTGGAAAGTAACAGAAGTGTTCAGGGCGTCCATCCACCTAACAACCAAGAAAGGTCGCGAGTTCGAGTCCTCGAGCAAGGCACTTAATCCCTATATTGCTTCAAGCCAACCCAGATGAGATTGGGTACCAGTGTGTGAGAGCTGAGAAAATTATACTCGTAGCTGCACATCCATCTGTAACTGACTGGGAAGGTGCATGGTACGTTCAAATCATCATTTTTACAGAGTGGTATTTTTTGTCGGCATAACACATCGGCTATTGATTTTTCGCTTCCCTTTCGTGCACCGGCGCACGCTGCTTTTGCTTTAGTTGCTGCACAATTATTAATTATCAAATTTTTCTTTAACCATTACGTCTCATTTAGAATCAAAATTTCTAGTTTCAGACAGTTTCTTCAACTTTTGTTTTAATAGTTTGTATATTTATAATAACTCTTTGGTAAGTATTCCACACTCAGTATCTAAAGCAGCTTCTATTATTTTTTATGCTTTATTTACATAGCGAAGCGAAATATGTCAGTAGCTTTTGTTTTTGTTTGTTATAATTTCGCACTGGTTTACGTAACTGCATTCTAACAAACTCACTTTAAACCCGCTCTAAAAAATCTTTGTCGAGAAACAAAGCATACTGCAAGCCAACAACTTTTTTTTCATTTCGGAAGAAAACGCGGCGTAAACAGTTGCGTATCAGTAAGTAAAGCGCGTGGGTGGATGGGAAAGAGGCGTTACTTTATGGAAAATTCCCAGCTACTCGATAATTTTCGTTGTCGCCAGAGGACAGAGGATTCGCGCATGGTAGCTGGGGGATAGTTTTGGGGAAAAATAATAATTGGCCTGCTTAATTGAACACTTTGAGGACGGGGAGTCTCCCAATCTGAGACCGATCCACCTGAACCCTCGAACTCAATTTTTTCTCCGCATCTGCGCCATAAATAACCTCTTAGTAAAAGACGCACTGAGCTTTCATCTTTCTTCTGAGGAAAAACAGCCTGAATCTCATGTCTGACAGACAACAGCCTGAATCTCATGTCTGACAGACAACAACCTGATTCTCATGTCTGACAGACAACAGCCTGATTCTCATGTCTGACAGACAACAGCCTGAATCTCATGTCTGATAGACAACAGCCTGATTCTCATGTCTGACAGACAACAGCCTGATTCTCATGTCTGATAGACAACAGCCTGATTCTCATGTCTGACAGACAACAGCCTGATTCTCATGTCTGATAGACAACAGCCTGATTCTCATGTCTGATAGACAATAGCCTGATTCTCATGTCTGATAGACAACAGCCTGAATCTCATGTCTGATAGACAACAGCCTGAATCTCATGTCTGATAAACAACAGCCTGATTCTCATGTCTGATAGACAACAGCCTGATTCTCATGTCTGATAGACAACAGCCTGATTCTCATGTCTGATAGACAACAGCCTGAATCTCATGTCTGACAGACAACAGCCTGAATCTCATGTCTGATAGACAACAGCCTCATTCTCATGTCTGACAGACAACAGCCTGATTCTCATGTCTAATAGACAACAGCCTGATTCTCATGTCTGATAGACAACAGCCTGATTCTCATGTCTGACAGACAACAGCCTGATTCTCATGTCTGATAGACAACAGCCTGATTCTCATGTCTGATAGACAATAGCCTGATTCTCATGTCTGATAGACAACAGCCTGAATCTCATGTCTGATAGACAACAGCCTGAATCTCATGTCTGACAGACAACAGCCTGATTCTCATGTCTGATAGACAACAGCCTGATTCTCATGTCTGATAGACAACAGCCTGATTCTCATGTCTGATAGACAACAGCCTGAATCTCATGTCTAATAGACAACAGCCTGATTCTCATGTCTGATAGACAACAGCCTGATTCTCATGTCTGATAGACAACACCTGAATCTCATGTCTGATAGACAACAGCCTGATTCTCATGTCTGATAGACAACAGCCTGATTCTCATGTCTGATAGACAACAGCCTGAATCTCATGTCTGATAGACAACAGCCTGATTCTCATGTCTGATAGACAACAGCCTGATTCTCATGTCTGATAGACAACAGCCTGATTCTCATGTCTGACAGACAACAGCCTGAATCTCATGTCTGATAGACAACAGCCTGATTCTCATGTCTGATAGACAACAGCCTGATTCTCATGTCTGACAGACAACAGCCTGATTCTCATGTCTGATAGACAACAGCCTGATTCTCATGTCTGATAGACAACAGCCTGATTCTCATGTCTGACAGACAACAGCCTGATTCTCATGTCTGATAGACAACAGCCTGATTCTCATGTCTGATAGACAACAGCCTGAATCTCATGTCTGATAGACAACAGCCTGAATCTCATGTCTGATAGACAACAGCCTGAATCTCATGTCTGACAGACAACAGCCTGATTCTCATGTCTGATAGACAACAGCCTGATTCTCATGTCTGATAGACAACAGCCTGAATCTCATGTCTGATAGACAACACCTGAATCTCATGTCTGATAGACAACAACCTGAATCTCATGTCTGATAGACAACATCCTGATTCTCATGTCTGATAGACAACAGCCTGATTTTCATGTCTGATAGACAACAGCCTGATTCTCATGTCTGACAGACAACAGCCTGATTCTCATGTCTGATAGACAACAGCCTGATTCTCATGTCTGATAGACAACAGCCTGATTCTCATGTCTGATAGACAACAGCCTGATTCTCATGTCTGACAGACAACAGCCTGATTCTCATGTCTGATAGACAACAGCCTGATTCTCATGTCTGATAGACAACAGCCTGAATCTCATGTCTGATAGACAACAGCCTGAATCTCATGTCTGATAGAAAACAGCCTGATTCTCATGTCTGATAGACAACAGCCTGATTCTCATGTCTGATAGACAACAGCCTGAATCTCATGTCTGATAGACAACAGCCTGATTCTCATGTCTGATAGACAACAGCCTGAATCTCATGTCTGATAGACAACAGCCTGATTCTCATGTCTGATAGACAACAGCCTGAATCTCATGTCTGATAGACAACAGCTTTATTCTCATGTCTGATAGACAACAGCCTGAATCTCATGTCTGATAGACAACACCTGAATCTCATGTCTGATAGACAACAGCCTGATTCTCATGTCTGATAGACAACAGCCTGATTCTCATGTCTGATAGACAACAGCCTGAATCTCATGTCTGATAGACAACAGCCTGACTCTCATGTCTGATAGACAACAGCCTGATTCTCATGTCTGATAGACAACAGCCTGATTCTCATGTCTGACAGACAAAGGCCTGATTCTCATGTCTGATAGACAACAGCCTGATTCTCATGTCTGATAGACAACAGCCTGATTCTCATGTCTGACAGACAACAGCCTGATTCTCATGTCTGATAGACAACAGCCTGATTCTCATGTCTGATAGACAACAGCCTGAATCTCATGTCTGATAGACAACAGCCTGAATCTCATGTCTGATAGACAACAGCCTGATTCTCATGTCTGATAGACAACAGCCTGATTCTCATGTCTGATAGAAAACAGCCTGAATCTCATGTCTGATAGACAACAGCCTGATTCTCATGTCTGATAGACAACAGCCTGAATCTCATGTCTGACAGACAACAGCCTGATTCTCATGTCTGATAGACAACAGCCTGAATCTCATGTCTGATAGACAACAGCCTGATTCTCATGTCTGATAGACAACAGCCTGAATCTCATGTCTGATAGACAACAGCCTGAATCTCATGTCTGATAGACAACAGCCTGAATCTCATGTCTGATAGACAACAGCCTGAATCTCATGTCTGATAGACAACAGCCTGAATCTCATGTCTGATAGACAACAGCTTTATTCTCATGTCTGATAGACAACAGCCTGAATCTCATGTCTGATAGACAACAGCCTGATTCTCATGTCTGATAGACAACAGCCTGATTCTCATGTCTGATAGACAACAGCCTGAATCTCATGTCTGATAGACAACAGCCTGAATCTCATGTCTGATAGACAACAGCCTGAATCTCATGCCTGATGGACAACAGCCTGAATCTCATGCCTGACAGATAGCAGCCTGAATCTCATGCCTGACAGAAAACAGCCTAACTCTCATGCCTGACAGAAAACAGCCTGAATCTCCGAGGTGTATTTCACGAGGAACTCCTGTTAAAAAAGTTATTCAATTCTTCATTTTATTCAAAGCACCTTGAATGATCCGTCTTTCCAAATAGCTCGCACCATAGGAAGAATCTTATACAACACTCTGAATTTTTCGCTGCAATAGCAGTAAGCGATATCACTTTCAACACTGCCTTTGCATGCATCATAAAATTCCCGAATCTCCTCGCGAAAGCTGACTGTTATGGTTAGCTGGACAGCTAAATGTTGCTGCAGCCCACTCGCTACTGCGGGAGCAGGTGTGAAGATAAATCGAAGCTTAAACAAGTCTTGACTACGCGTACCTGAATCTGGCGCTTGAAAGTTATGTTAGTCACTTTTTGAAACTGTCCAAATCTCGATCCCTGTTGATCTCAATCAAAATCACAATCTTACTCTCAATCTCACTATCAATCTTACCCTCAATCTAAATCTCACTATCAATCTCACTCTCAATCGCAATCTAAATCTCACTCTCACTCTCAATCTCAATCTATATCTCACTCTCAATCTCAATCTATATCTCACTCTCAATCTCAATCTATATCTCACTCTCAATCTCAATCTATATCTCACTCTCAATATCTATCTCTATCTCACTATAAATCTCACTCTCAATCTCAATCTATATCTCACTCTCAATCTCACTATAAATCTCAATCTAAATCTCACTCTTAATCTCAATCTCACTATAAATCTCACTCTCAATCTCAATCTATATCTCACTCTCAATCTCAATCTATATCTCATTCTCAATCTCAATCTATATCTCAATCTCTATCTCACTATAAATCTCACTCTCAATCTCAATCTATATCTCACTCTCAATCTCAATCTCACTATAAATCTCAATCTAAATCTCACTCTCAATCTCTATCTCACTATAAATCTCACTCTCAATCTCAATCTATATCTCACTCTCAATCTCAATCTCACTATAAATCTCAATCTAAATCTCACTCTCAATCTCAATCTATATCTCACTCTCAATCTCAATCTATATCTCATTCTCAATCTCAATCTATATCTCACTCTCAATGTCAATCTATATCTCACTCTGAATCTCAATCTCTATCTCACTATAAATCTCACTATAAATCTCAATCTCTATCTCACTATAAATCTCAATCTAAATCTCACTCTCAATCTCAATCTCTATCTCACTATAAATCTCACTATAAATCTTAATCTATATCTCACTCTCAATCTCAATCTCTATCTCACTATAAATCTCACTCTCAATCTCAATCTCACTATAAATCTCACTCTCAATCTCAATCTCACTATAAATCTCACTCTCAATCTCAATCTATATCTCATTCTCAATCTCAATCTATATCTCACTCTCAATCTCAATCTCAATCTAAATCTCACTCTCAATCCCAATCACAATCACACCCTCAATCGCAAATCCTCCACCGCACTCGAATCTTAACTCAACCTTATCTAAATCTAAAACTGTCTCACCCAAAAATATTTATATCCAGACAGCCCAGCTAGTAACAGAAAAAAGCAGTGTAGGGTTTGTTTTTTCTAAATCGTGCACCACTTCTGCGCGAGGGGAGAGTTCAATTTAAAAATCTGATCTACCAAACTCATCCTCGCGTCCCCCAAATGGGATCCCTAGGGGTTGGGGAGGCTAAAACTGTCTTTCCCCATAATCAGTTGACTAAACAGTCCCTCCCCCAGTCTAAATCGCACTTAATCTGCACGGCCTAAACGATTTGAACATTTTGATTGGCATGGCACAACATTTTAGCTAATGTGTCCAGCCCAGACCAAGGTAAGACAGGCCCCACGTATCCAGATTAAGTTAAGTCGTTTTGAGAGCTGCCAGACAGAGACAGGAAGGCAATACTATTATAGCTAGGGAGCCTAAACTGAAAGACAAATGGAACACGGCTGTTTTAAGCCTTTAATGATAAGGGCAGCTCGGGGCAGCTAGGGGGGCACTTATGACTAAATCGGCCAGCAATTCTCCCACAGCCCTACCTACCTACCTTTACCTGGGCGAGCTTAAACTGCCTGTCTTAAGCCGCGTCGCCTAGGGAATTTGCTCAACTTAGCGTCGGAGCGGCTAGGGGAGGAGCTCAGTAGCAGGGGGAAAATTGTTTTCTCATAGGGTCTAGAGAGTGCCAGTCTGTCAGCATGCAGCAGCTAACTTAGCTAGTTAGCTAACATGACACTTTAGCTATACCCATTGAGCACTGATCTAGCTAGTCAATGTTTTTGTAGGCGTGAGTGAAATCTCGACCTTTCGACTAAGATGTACAGCCAAACGGCACAGCCGCAGTTACACGCAGCTGCTCGGCGAATGCGAGGTACCAATGCGAAATTAAGTGCCTAGCTCAAGGAGGAGTTGTAGCCTAGTGACTAGGGCGCCTGCCTCATGACCGGAAGGTCGTGGGTTCGAGTCCCGGCCCTAGGTGACAATTTGTGCCCTTGAGCAAGGCACTTAATCCCGCATTGCTTCATTCCAACCCAGCTGAGATCGGGTACCAGTTTGAGCTGGGTAAATTTAGAGTGGGTGTTGCGGCACCTCCAGCCCGTCAGGACTGAGCAGCTGTACACAGCTCTCGGATGCGCCGCGCAACTAGCTGCGGCTGTGTTATGGGCTGTATTCTGATCGAAAGGTCGGGTTTTTAATTTTTTATTTTAATTATCAAGGGCACAGCTTGTCTCCTAGATTTGGGACTCGAACCTAGGACTTTCCGGTGATCAGGCAGCCACTCTAACCAGTTAGTCTGAGTAATTCAAGATATACCTACTTCAAATTTCATATACCCTAGCTAATATTCATTATAAACTGACTTTAAATTTCAAAATGCAAAAATCTCTACTTGAAACCAAAATATCAGAATTGATCTTTTATAAGC